>JAWZYV010014016.1:0-170736 GCA_038373885.1 Cheiracanthium punctorium | reverse complement strand
CGTGTCAAATAGCCGGCAGGATGATTGCCTGCCCCTGTGCCAAGTATTTTTAAAAATTTTAAATTGTAAAGAATTAACGCTCAATAGTCCGGGAGACGGGTACACTGCTTATCATTCGACGGAGATGCGGCGCTCTGCGCCGGCTTGTCTGTTTGCCGACCGCCGCCCGATCAGAGAGATGCGACGGAGTAGAACCAACTTGCCTCTTCGCCCGACTGCAGATATCCGGACTTCCTGATTCCCTGCTTTTGCCGTGTAGGAAGAAATTCCTCCCTGTCCATCGAAAAAATTTGCGCTCCTGAGCTTTTCGTAGCGAATAACGCTGATGCTGACACGTAATTTTAAAGAAGTGCCTGAAAGTGACTGCCTTCCGTTTTCTGAGATCATCTTTCGATACCGTTTACTATCCAGAAATCTGTGCCTCCTTATTTATTTTTTTTTCGCACGTTCGCCGCAAACCAAGAGAAACTCCTGTCATCATTACTTCATTGCACCCAAAATAGGGCCGCCCGAGAAGTGTTTTCCCGTTCGTCATCATGCCGAATATTTTGTTTTTGTTTGGTGCAATACAGCTTATGTTGACCGAACCTCCTTCTCCTGCATGCCTTAAATCTGTGAGAGAAGATATTTTTTTTTGTTTTGTTTATCGTTGAAGAATGCCGATTTCAATTTGTGGATATTAATTTCTTTCGTAAAAGTAAGCAATTTATATTTTCAGAGTTGAAGTGAACATTAGAGCATTATATTTAATTGATTATCAATTGTGTGTTATTTTAAAGTGCTAATTTAATGTTGAAAAAAAAAATTATTGATATATCTGCATTTGTTTCGATTAATATATTATTTCCATTAAGGTAAGATTTTGTAAATTTATTGCAGTATTATTATTAATGTTGCTAAATAAAAATTATGAATGCAATTATTAAATGCTTCTCCGTTCAGGTAAAAATTTAGAGAAAAAATTTCAGCATGTCGTTAGATGGTAAAGAAAATACACAAACTATTGCCACTATGTCCCTGCAAAAAAGTGATGAGGTTATTGCCCCCTTTAATTTTGAAGATAATATGAGTTTTGAGAGTTGGATAACATATTACGAACGGTGTTGCTTACAACAAAATAAAGACGAAGACTGGAAATTTCAAAATATAGGAAAATTTCTTAAGGGGTCTGCCTTAACAACATACATAAATAACATAGCAAATTGTAATAATTGGCAATATTTGATTGAAATACTGAGGGAAAAATATATTTCATGTACCACATTTACTTTCATGGATTTTACAAATTTAAAACTGGAAAAAAATTCGAATCTTATAACTTATTTTCATGAAAAATTAGAAATAGGTAGAAAATTGGGGCTACCTAATAATATACTATTAAAAGAATTGACCAATGGTCTTCCTAGTGATGTGAGAGCTCCTTTAACCCTGCAAACACCCAGTAGTGCCACCGAGTGGCTTAAGGTAGCGTCAAAATTAATTAAAATTCACGAACCGCCCCAACAGACAAGCTTTGCCTCCTCGCCCAGGACTACACCAAATCCTACACCTAGGCTTCCAAATTATAGACCCTATCACGCTCCTGTTCCATACCGACCAAATTGGCGTCAACCAATTCATAATTCAACCCAAGGGCGAACCCAGATAAATAATTGGCGCCGTTTTCGACCCCCATCTCAAAGTCCTCAAAATTTACACTACCAAAATAATGCCAATTACCAAGAAAGCACACTACCTAGAACTCCATGTAGAAATTGTGAGGGGCTAGGGATAAGTAATGCTTTTCATTGGACGCATACTTGTCCTTTTAAAAATAACAACCGAATTGCGACAAACCAAAACGTGACACCAAATATGACTCACCCGAATATGACTTCGAAAACCACTATTTCAAATTCACAAAATAATGGTACTGAGACCTCGCGAGAAGACAACTTATGACTATTTACTGCACCCGGATAGCATATTACCAAACCTTACATTCATTCGGACCCGCATTTTCCGTCCGCCCACGGAACTAGGAATCGAGATCCCTGATTGGCTACCTCACTGACGTCATGCCTGCCCACCGAATTCGAAAACTGGTGAGTCTGTAGAGCAAAATACTTTTATTATTTACTTGTATTAAAATGATTAATTATCATGAGATGAAATACCAGCAAAATAAAAATATAGGCAGCTTGCACTAGTTTTAGATGATATGCAATAAAAGAATATACGATTTAAATTACGAGTGCATTACGAATCTTATTTTAAACCTTATTTTCCACTGGTGCTGACATCTGTTATTATATAAGTAGACTTATATGACACGTTAAGTAACTTTTCATAGACGATTTTTCAGAAAATTATTTTTTAAAAAAATCTCTAGGCTGTTTTCGATGTGTGTCTATAAAGTTTAATTTAATTAAAATTATTATAAACTGAAATAAATATTGAATAATGCAATTATTCAATATACTATTTATTTAGTAAATTTTTTTTTTCCATAAAAGTAAAAGAATTTTTTTTTTTTTTTTTTTGAAAAATTATGAATATCGTTTCTTGAATAATGGCATGTACTCTAAATATTAATAAATGACTTAAGTTACAACTAGATGCGTGAGATTTAATTAATTAATAGAAAAAGGAGTTTAAATAATTCATTCCATTTTTGTTTGCAGTTATTTAGTTGTAGTGTGGACATTTTAAAAATTTTACAATTTAAAAAACATTTAACCACTGTGTGTGTATTAAGTATAATGTTGAATTTCAAGTATATTTCACTGATTGAATTATTTTAATTTACATTAAGACTTTTTAAAAATTTACATTCAGGTTTTTTGTTTGTGATTTTTATTTAATGAGGTTCTTAACATAATTTTTATATATTCCAAGATGTTTTTGTTTTTTCTTCAATTTTTGAGGGCATGTATTTTAATTCTTTATTTTTGAATCATGAATAACGATTTTATTAAAAAGAATTTTAGGTTTAATGCTTTTTTTTCATTGATTGCTTAAGGTGTTGGTTAACACTATAAAAGTACTTTAAGCCTCATTGTCTGTCTAATTACTGACACAACTTATTTTTTATAAATTAGATTTTTCTCCTTGTATCTCTTTTTCACTGTTGATTTGGGATTATTCCTGATATTTTTCTAATGTGAATTTGTCCGTATTTCTATAATTTTTATGGATATGTTGATTCTAGTACATAAATTATATATATATATATATATATATATATATATATATATATATATATATATATATATATATATATATATATATATATATATATATATATATATATATATATATATATATATATATATATATATATATAAGGAATGGCCTTACGCCATCTTTTGTTGAAATGATCAACACTACACCAGGCTTCTAGGTTGAATAGTTTATTTCAAAGTTCGGACAGAGGACAGGAGTCAGGCCGGCGACCTTTTTAGCGCCGGGGCTATCTTTTTCTTTACATTGTGATCTCGAACAGCTCCTAACAAGATTAAAGCTACAAGCTCCTGAAAAAGCTCCCGAAATTTTTGTGCACTTGCTTAAATACTCTCCTAGTTACTACACCTGCTGGCAGGGCGCATCACGATCGCGAAGGCGTTACTCTCAAACGTAATTAGTTAACTAGATTATCAATCAAGACATGAGAAACACCTGCTTACCCAGGAGTTCTGAAAGCGCGCAGCAACGAAAGCACAGAAAACTTCAAATACTGCTAAATCAACAATTTTACTCCTTATGGAACTTCAAAAATAGTCTCTGAGCGTAATATTTGTATGTCCGAGAAACAAACTTTACACTAAGAGTAACCGAGATTAAAGAATCTTTTTCAAATAACATTAAATTAAATTAGATTAAATTAGAAAAGTTTATTTTATTATTACATATATACAGTAAAATGCCTCTGAGATATCAACTCTCTTAACGATCATAATGTTTTTTTGAAAAGCATTTTCTGCCATAGACCAAGTCAAAAAGAAATTCTAATAATTTCTAAATAAAGTCGTGAAGAGAGGGAAAACAATTTGGAGAGCTCTTTGTATAAAACTGCAATTTATAAACTAATTTTAAAACTGTCTATGGCAGGAAATGCTTTTCAAAATAAATAATGGTCGTTAAGAGAGTTGATAGCTCAGAGGCATTTTACTGTATGTAATATATATATATATATATATATATATATATATAATTTATGAACTAGAATCAACATATCCATCAAAATTATAGAAATACGGACAAATGCACATTAGAAAAATATCATGAATAATCCCTAATCAACACTGAAAAAGAGATACAAGGAGAGAGGAATCTAATTTATAAAAAAAATGTTGCGTCATTATTTATACAAACAATGAGGCTTAAAGTGCTTTTAAAGTGTTGTTGTTAAGTGTGATTATGGCAACGCTACACTAGGGCGATCTGAAAAGGGGGGGATGCCTTGTTAAGAGGACTTTCTATGGGGTTCTAACGCTTTAAAGTGTTAACCAACACCTTCAGCAATAAATGAGAAAAAAAACATTAAAGCTAAAATGCTTTTTAATAAAATCGTAATTCATGATTCAAAAATAAAGAATTAAAATAGATGCCCTCAAGAATTCAAGAAAAAAACAAAAACATCTTGGAATATATGAAATTATGTTAAGAACCTCATTAAATAAAAATCACAAACAAAAAACCTGAACGTAAATTTTTAAAAAGTCGTAATGTAAATTAAAATAATTCAATCAGTGAAATATACTTTAAATCCAACATTATATTTAATACACACACAGTGGTTAAATGTTTTTTAAATTGTAAATTTTTTTAAATATCCACACTACAACTAAATAACTGCAGAAAAAAAGAAAATGCAATGAATTATTTAAATTCCCTTTTTTATTAATTAATTAAATCTCACGCATCTAGTTGTAACTTAAGTCATTTATTAATATTTAGAGTACATGCCATTATTCAAGAAACGATATTCATAATTTTTCCAAAAAAAAATTTCTTTTACTTTTATTGAAAAAAAATTCTACTAAATAAATATTGAATAATTGCATTATTCAGTATTTATTTCAGTTTATAATAATTTTAATTAAATTAATCTTTATAGACACGCATCGAAAACAGCCTAGAGATTTTTTTAAAAAATAATTTTCTGAAAAATCGTCTATGAAAAGTTACTTAACGTGTCATATAAGTCTACTTATATAATAACAGATGTCAGCACCAGTGGAAAATAAGGTTTAAAATAAGATTTGTAATGCACTCGTGATTTAAATCGTATATTCTTTTATTGCATATCATCTAAAACTAGTGCAAGCTGCCTATATTTTTATTTCGCTGGTATTTCATCTCATGATAATTAATCATTTTAATACATAAGTATTTTGCCGTACAGACTCACCAGTTTTCGAATTCGGTGGGCAGGCATGACGTCAGTGAGCTAACCAATCAGGAATCTCGATTCCTAGTTCCGTGGGCGGACGGAAAATGCGGGTCTGAATGAATGTAAGGTTTGGTAATATGCACCCGGGTACCTAAGGGAAAAATTGACTCGACCCAAAATTGGCAATTTTGAATTTTTAAGTGTTCCCTGTGTCATAGACACTGGTTCTACACTCTCTGTCTTGCCGCAAAGTTTTGTTGGACGATTTAATTTAGAGGTACAGAGAGTCTCACCTTTAAATGTTACTCAAGCAGATGGACTGCTGATACTTGATACAGTGTGTTATGTTAATTTAGAAATTGGAAACATTATTCAGTCTGTAAAATTTTTTACAGTAAATTCAAACCTGCCATATGCCATATTGGGTTTACCAGAGTGTAAAAAGTTTTGTTTACGTATTGATTGTGTGAATTTATGTGTTTTTCAAAATAATGTTAGATTACCTTTATACAATTATGATGCCTTACCTATGTCTCTACATTTAAATCAACCCACTTCTTCAACCGATAGCAAAGCCTCTCAGGAAAGAGTTCGCCCTCAGACTGTTTATAAAGCTATCAGCCCAAAATTAGAGGAATTATTAAATAAATATGAGAAAATCTTTGCAAAAAATAAATATGATATTGGTCGTATTAATGTAGAACCTCAACGTATAAATTTAACTTCTGACCTACCTGTTTGCCTCAGGCCTTATCGAACCTCTCCTAAAGAGGAAGACAAAATTAATTTTCAGATTGAACAATTATTAAAAGCTGGTTTAATTAAGGAAAGCAATAGCCCCTATGCTGCACCCGTCACTTTAGCGTATAAACGCGACGAGGGTACCAAAACTAGACTGTGTGTGGATTATCGTAAATTAAATAATATAGTAAAAAATGATGCCGAGCCTTTGCCACGTATTGACAGCTTATTAGATAAACTAAGTGGGGCGAAAATATTCTCAACTCTTGATTTGGCGTCTGGATTTTGGCATGTGCCCATCTACCCTACAGATACTGAAAAACTAGCCTTTGTAACTAATACAGATCTCTATACGTTCCAGGTCTTGCCATTTGGCATTAAGACAGGGCCTGCTATATTTAACAGATTCATGAGAAGAATATTAAATAAATATAAAATTAAATTTGCCTATAATTATTTTGATGACATAGTGGTTTTTTCTTCTTCTATGGAAGAAAATATGCAGCATTTAGAAACCATCTTCCAAATTTGTTTGCAGGAAAATATTAAATTGAAATTATCTAAGGGCCCGTTTACATGTGCAAAAATGCGGAGTAAATCCCGGGACTTACACGGCTTTCTACCCCGCTTCCCTACTTAGGGGGAAAAATGTGGGGTAGAAAGATTCCTGGTCGAAAGGAGGGTTAATGCAGAGTCAACCCCGCTTTCCCATGATGAATTGCGAGTTTTTCCCTGTACTCCGCTTTAACCCGGGATTTTCCATTTTCACATGTAAACGGGCCTTAAATGTAACTTTGCTAAGGACACTATAAAATTGAGGTTAGACAGGGTCAAATTACTCCAGATAATGCTAATATTGACATTACCAAAAATTTGAAGCCACCTACTAATGTAAAGGAATTACAGAGGTTTCTTGGTTCTGTAAATGTTTATAACAGATTTATTGATCGGTATGCAAAATTAAGGCGTCCTTTAAATGATTTGTTAAAGAAAAACGCTAAATGGGATTGGTCAACAAACTCTCAGAAAAGTTTTGAAACCTTAAAAAATATTTTCATATCTAAACCTGTGTTACAACTATACGACGTTAAATTACCTATCCATGTATTCATTGATGCCTCAAATTTTTCAGTTGGAGCTGTGTTGAAGCAGCCGGATGCCTCAGGTATCTTGCACCCGAATGCATATCATTCGAGATCGCTTCGATCATATGAAAATAATTACACTATAACTGAATTAGAATGTTTGGCTATCGTTGATGCCCTTGATAAATTTTATTATTACCTTCACGGCCAAAAATTTTTCATTCATACTGACCACGCGGCATTGGTTTGGTTAAAAAATATCAAAAATTTAAGAGGAAGATTATTCCGCTGGTCCCTTAAATTAAGTATGTTTGACTATGAAATAAAGTAACTAAAGGGCTCAACAAATGTCGAAGCTTGATATGTTATCAAGGACTCCTCCTTCTCAACATCTCCAACTAATTCAACCTTCGGTTTCATTGTTAGATGCTGAAGAAATTAAAAATCAACAATTAGCAGAAAATATGCATGGTTCTAAATTTAAAATTATTAACGATTTAATTACCATAAGTAAGAAAGGATTAAAAAAAATAGTGGTGCCTATGAGCTTAAGAAAAACTTAAATGAAAAATGCACATGAAAATTTTGGCCATCCTGGTGTTCAAAAAATGTTAAGTATAATTTCACCTTCCTATTATTGGCCTCATATAACTCAAGATATTTCCAATTATGTTAAACATTGTTCGACTTGCCAATTTAACAAAAACCCTAAACAGAAGAAATTTGGTTTGTTACAGGCTGTACCTGCTACTGATAAACCCTTTGAATGTCTTTCTATTGATACTGTAGGAGGTTCTAACTATTACAATTCAACAAAAAGTATCTACATCTAATAATTGACCGTGCTACAAGATATGTTTGGGCCTTTCCTTCGAAAAGTGTCACTACTGAAACCTATGTAAACTGTCTAAAACAAATATTTAGCATTCAAGTTCCTCAAAAGATACTTAGTGATAGAAATGCAGCTTTTACTGCTTCGCGTTTTAAAAATTCCTCAAGAACTACAATACTAAACAACTATTAACTTCAGCTCATCATCCACAGACAAATGGAAAAGTAGAGAGGCTAAATCAATCCATAGTTACTAGATTAAAATGTAAAGTTAACTCATCACCTTCTAAAATTCCTTGGACTAAGTTACTAGATCAGGTTATTAGTGAATATAATAACACACCTCATTCAGTAACGAAGTTTACACCTATGTATTTAATGTTTGGAAAATTGCCATATGACTCACCTATTTCGGAAAATACCTATCCTCCTATTGATGAAGCTCGAAAATTTGCAAAAGAAAGGACAATAGAATTTCATAATAAAAATAAAATTAGATATGACAATAAATTCATAGAAGCTAATTTCGAACCAGGAGATCTTGTAATTTATGAAGAATTTAACTACCCAAATACGCGTAAATTATCTCCTACTTTTTCAGGTCCTTATTCAATTGTAAACAAATGTTCTTCAGTTACATTCGAAATTGATATACCTAATTACCATACTAAGAAACCTACGGAAATAGTTCACTCTTCTAAATTAAGACCTTATTTTCCTCCTGACAAATTAAAGCTAGCCCACGAAGGTGATTAAATTTAATTAACAATAATTGATTTTTTTTAAAAAAGAGAGAGAGAGAAAGAAAAAAAGAAAAAAATATATATATTCAAAATTTCTAAGTGTTGAGTTTGGAATCCTGAATACTCGATATAAAGTCTATCGTCTATCCTTTTTTCTTTTATGCTTCTACCAACCTTTCTCTGTCACCCGCTTCTCCTAGTCATTGAAGAAATCCCCAAGTCCGAGTGTGTGCGGTGTAAGTAAAACTGCACCTTTTTTCTTTGTATATTTTATAGATATTATGCAAACAATAAATGAAGCTAGACTTAGACTAGGCTGGGACTTCCTCTCAAAAATCCCCCAGTTTTTCCTAACTGTCTATTGAGACATTTCATCCCCTTTTTTGGAAGCTATGAGGCAATGGCCAAGTTTTCTCTTTCGTAGTTGGCAATTGTCTTTCTTCTTCGGGATCATGTGAACCCATTTTTGTTGTCATACTATGGAGAGTTTAATGTTTGGGCAAACTTAAATGCCTACAAGGGGTATTTACTATACCCCATACCTGTGTGACGGTACTGCTGTTTCACAGCTATGGTTTTCGAAATTTTCTACACACTATGCACATTTTTACATTTTTTTTTACATTGCCTTTACATTAAATAAATTTACTGCATTTTGTCAACTTTTTTGCCAACCATTTTGCCAACTGCATTTTGCCAACCATTTTGCCAACTCCATTTTGCCAAGTTATTTTCATTCCATTCACTTTATGCCATGCAAGCCAAAGCCATAAGTATTCGCCAAAGAAAATGAATGCCAGCCATGTTCATTCTATTTTGTTTAATTATACTACTATATTGTTATTGTACTGTATTGTTGTATTCCACCTAGGTTGTAAATATTTTACTTCTGATATTTTTGAAAAATTTGTGCGCACTCATTGTTTTATTGTTTATTGTAAAATTTTGGTACTATTGCACCATTATCTTTTGTCAAATTTTAGAAACTGCATTCTGCCTCTTAAGTGTTGTACAACATAACTCCAGAATTCTAGTCAGAAAAATTTAAGGTGTCTAAACTTGAAAATTAGATTAGTTCGCGGTTTTTAAGATTAGGTTGCAAGGACGTCTGAATCGCAAGTGAGAGACTGGCCACCTCAATGATATTGCTCGTCAGACTTCTTTTGCCGGGGGGGGGGGGGATATTGTAATGTATAAAAAGGTAATTTGGGTTTTACTAGTTTGGGTATTGTTCAAGCGGGTACTTTCACTGTAAGTTTTGCTTTCCTGTCATACTTGACACGCGCGCTCTGGAGCTATGTTTTATTTCTTTATTTAGTTGTCAGACACCAAATCCTTGATTCTGTGTTCTTTTTAGTGTACACGTGTCCCCACGCCTTTGTAGCCCCGGATGCGGGTCATGTTGGTAAATGTGTGTGGTTCGATTAAAGATAAGAGAGAGGCGGAGTTATGTCATACCAATCTACGTGGTATGATGAGCGTAAATACATCCGAACCTCGAAAATCGAGAGACTTCTGCCACAAGAACTGCCTAACTAGTCCACGCAGACTGTCGTACCCGTCTCCCCTCTCCTCTTCTGACTCTATATTGTAACTGAAAGATAATGTTTAACAAACCGTTTTACCTACCTTAACTCTGGAACTTTAATGGAATATCTGACGTCTCATTTTTATGTATATATATATATATTGTACGATCTCCCACCCCCGCATGTTTTCACTTATTCCGTCATTGGTCTGACCCACGGTCAAACTCTTCAACCTCCGGGAATCGGTTGATGACTCACTCTTTTCCGTGGGAAGAGATTTTTTTTGTTATAATGTTATGATGTTTTTTCTCCCTCGGTTACAACTCCCCCTCGTCTCGTTGTTGTAGGCCTCTCAGTTTGACACCTTCAGAAATCTTCAGCGATTATTTACCCACTGGCACTTGAAGTAAATTATCCGTAAGTACGATAGTGTAAAAGAGCCGAAGATAGCCGCAATGAAACTGGACACTCACCCTTTGCCCGTAAAAAGAAAAATATGTAGGTTCGCGCTCGCCACCCTTCCCAGAGTACCTTTGTTTCGCCTGTAGATAGTAATATTTGTTTATTTCACCGCAGTAAATTTCCAATGCAGGAATATTTTTCCCTTTCGTTTTCAAAATCCTGGGAGGGGTAATTATCCCCATTACCCCCCCCCGTTAAACCGCCAATGTTCACAATAAAGGCACTGGCCCATTATGTTTATAATGCCCAAAATGAAACGGCCGGGTGCCGGCTATTATTAAAAATAAAGGCACTGGCCTGCTATCTTAACAGTGACTGCAATATAATGGCACGGTACCGGATTAGTGCCTATTTACAGTAATGCCGCCATAATTAAAATATGAGCCAGTGGCGGATCCGGGGTAGGGGGTCTTATTCATCAACCCATTCAAAAGAAAAAAGACATTGCTAAGGGTAACATTTTAAGATAAAAATCTAGATACATGAAAGATCAAAAACAATAGCTAAATCCATTTGTACATCATTTGCAAATTATGTTCACCCAACATTAGTGAATTGTGTTCAGTTTTCACAATTAGGGGGGTTCAGGGAGGGTCTCCTCCTGACGAGGCTCGAACAGCCGACTTTTATATATATATATTCGAGCCTCGTCAGGAGGAGACTCTCCCTGAACCCCCCTAATTTTTTAGTTTCATTATTGCCATATTAAAATGACATAGTCAATTAATATCGTTTTATCTCTCACCTTTCGTGTATTTCGCAATAGGATTGTAACCTATTTATAGAAAAATACATGTGATGCATATTCTACAGCTTACAAAATACTGTAGCAATAGATTAAAGCTGTTGTGAACTAATAGTTCTTAAATATATGTAAAATTATGTCGCATTTTTGGGACACATTTTTCGGACAATTTTCAGTAACGGGGGTGAGAGATAAAATGACATAGTCATTAATATATAAATCGTAATCTTACAGGGAGTAATAATAAATAAAGTTGCTATATAGTTACACATAACATTAGGGTAACCTTTTTATTTAGATCAAAAGATTTTTTGTTACCTATTTTGAAAAGAAATTCCTTTATCTACCTGCTGTATACTACATGACTCAAATTTTACGGAGGAAATAGTTTTATACACTAAAATATGCTGTGAGAGTATGTACTTTAAAAACAGTTAAACTTAAGATTTACCTGTTATTTTAACCCAAAGCCACCCAAGGTATTATTCCAAAGCCACCAAGGTAAGGCCATCCCAGCCATCAAAGTTACGAGCTAACAAGATTTCATCGTTGAAACAGCGTTGTTTTATATAAATAACTGTTCCAAATGTTGAAATTTTACTAGTCTTCTGAAACTGTTTAAAAATACCAATTTAACTTTTTCGAAAGCTATATACAACAATGAGGAATCTGAAAATTTTTGTATCCAAAAATGTGTACTTCGCGCGTAATTCATAAAATAACAAATAAATTTTGGCCGTTGTTTAACGTATACGCCATATGGAATGGGAAGCGCGCTCAATAGAATGGGTTGCCACAACTTACAAACTCAAAAATCGCCACTTCCGTTTTAATGAAACTCGCCAATTTTCATAACATCTCACTGGAGCCGCCTATAACCGGGGCCACGCGAGATAGCAGTAGCAAGTTTCCTCTACCGGGCCGAAACATTGCTTTTCATGACGTCACAGCAGACACCCTTTCTCGAGCGCTTAGTCCATAGGATTGGTATAGAAATCGGAGGTAAAATTAGTTTATTTTAATTATAGTAAATGGATATAAATAAATGCAGCTTGCAGAATGACTGAAATGTGACTTACTGATTGTAATAATGCTATATTTGCAAAATGTAAACAATCATTTTTTTTTTTTTTTTTTTTTTCCTGAAACAGAATATTTTGAAAGGTCTGAAGAATACAACTTTTCTTTGAAAATGCTAATTCTTAAATTAATTATATTATTATTATTATTCTAATTACTAAAGGTGTTAAGCATCACTAAAAAAGTAAAAGAGACACTATTTGATTAAAGAAACAATTTTATTGAACATAGATAAATACTTCAATTAGTAAATGGCAAATCAATAATAATGATCATTTTTAAATATCGATTACATCAATAAATTAAATTATTTATTAACAGTTCTTTTATGTATAATTATACAAAATATAAACTTTTTTAAAAATTTTATGTAAAAGGGAATGGAGTGTGATGTTTTAAAAATGATGAAGTAAAATTTAGCTTTCCAATAACAAATATACATTTAGGATAAGGAAATATGATATAGTATTATTTTAGTTATGAAATAATACTATATCATAAGGCCACTGTGAATCAAAATAACAAAATAAAACCTCACATAACAATTTTAATATTTTCTAATTACGAATTAAAGTTTTAATTCGATCACTATGTTGAAAAATTCTGAAATTTAAATGTAATAATTTAATGTTTTAAGAATATTTGGAGTTAGATTAATAAAAAGATTTTTTTAATTTAAATTGAGGAAAAATCATGATGAAACATTTTACACATGAAGAAATTTATTTTTATACGCACTAAATTCCAAGTTAGTGTTTTAATTTCTTGAAATAGAATAATTATTATATAGATGTGAAACAGCATTTAGTATAATAAAGCAATTGTCTTTTTTATGAATTGAATGTAAATAAAAAATTTAACCAATATCTTTATTTTTTATATAATTGATAGTACAGAAATTGATGGTGATAAAAGTTTTTTCTTACTCAATTTTCACTTCGTTGGCAAAAACAAATTTTCATACTAGGAAAGTAGAGTGGATAGTTTTCTTTTTGAATTTTTTATTTTAATTTTATCATTTCTCATTTTACTATATTTATTTAAAAAAATATTTGATGACACAGACAAACAATATTTCATTATATTTTCTATACTATTTCTACAAACGCATGTATTCAGTGGAATCATTGATAAAATATCAAATTTTTCGAAGACTAATTGTTCCAATACATTTTTTTTTTGGTTCTTGCAATTCAGAAATACATATCCATATTTAAAACTAATAAGATTCAAAAATATAGAATATGTCTCGATAACAATATCAATTAATAATTTTGTGGGCCATTTTAAATTCCCTCTATCAATAAGTGAAAAATATTCTTTTATTTTAGTACCATCAACTTCGTAGTCCAGATTTTTTTCAGTGACTAAAATTTTATGGCATTCTTGCAGCTAATTTTATTACAAGTTTGATAACCAACATACCCTGCTATGAAAACAAGAACAGAACGTTGATTAAAATTTATTTCAATGTTAGAATTCAAAGTTTCATATAAAATCTCAGAGATGGATGTTTCTCCCTGAAACTCTTCTGGGTGTTCCAGTTCTATAGACTTTAATTTAAATTCCCCTCTTCTTTCTGAATATAAGCTTAGAAAGCACATAATTTTAAGTTTGTTTTCTGATTCAAACACCTGTTCACAAGACACATTATAATTACTCCCAGACATTTGTCGATATTGTCCAAATCTAGCTTCTAAGGGGTCAGTTTGGAATTTTCCAAGAAGAATAAATTTTGGTTCGTACGTATCAAAAATATGATAAACTAATTCAGTTAGAGTTGTTGTTGTGAAAGATAAGGCAAAATGGGTTTCTTTTGTAAGCATACCGCCTTTATCAGGAAGGCCTAGAGCTTTTCGTTCGGTTGGTTTAAGAGAACTTAAATTTTGCCAAGATTGAAGCCAATCTTTAAATATTTGTAAGAACACTACATTACTATGATTTCTATTTTCTATTGCATTACAAAAGTCATCATTGAATCTAGAACCCTTTTGCGAATGTTTTACATTTACTATTTTACACCACTTAAGAAAAAAAATCAAGAAATGTTATGATGCCATTGTGTTTATTTAGACCATTGTTTAAACTTAAAGCAGCTCTATTAGTTTCATGAAATAAATTAAGTGCATATAAAACGTTTTGTTTTTCAAATGACGTCGGATAAAGAACTTTCTGTGACAATTTTGGGGCAGTCTTGACTATTGATTTTTTTTTCTGATTCGTAAATATCTTTTAATGTCTGAAGACTTGCATTAAAAATTTCAGTATAATTAAGGGGATTGGGAAAGAACAAAGTCTGATCCTCGGTGGTTTGTTTCAGCCAATTGTTTCTCACGCATTTAATTAAGTGAACTGAATCAAAGAGGAAAAATAATTTTTTTTTTTTCAGGTTCAACAGGATTTTTAATAAATGAACATAAATTTCCATCACACATTTTGGTAAACATATTACGATTTATTCTATTGTTATCGGAAATTAGACATAATACTGTATACTTTAGTTCTTTTAAAATTTTAAGTACACTTACTGTGTTAGAAAGAAGAATGTCTGCAGTTTGATTTTTTACTGGCACTAGAGCGACTACATCTTTATTTTTAGAAAACACTGATGTAATCATGAAAGCTTGAATGGTAGTAGCCTCTTCAACAGAATTATTAGCTGTACCAATAATTTCTCCGCATTTATACGAAATTGAGGGATTAATATATATCTCGTCAAGTAAAAGGGAAACAACTTTTTCACTTTCTTTAAGTAATTCAGATTTCTTTTTCAAATAATACAAATGGTTGCTATTATCAAGATTACTATGACTTCTTAAAGGGGAAGAGAGTTTTTTTAGGTAGACAGGATGAGGCAAGATTAAAATTTTTGAGTCAGGAATAAATTTATAAGCATTTTTGTAACTGAAATAAAATTTAGCAGCAAATAAGATGCAATTGGATGAATAAATATATTTTTTTGTATCTAAAAGAGAGATTTGTACAATAATAATATCAATATAAAATGTTCTCTTACCTTCATCACACTCCATTTTCCTTTTATATTCATTAAGGATATCCATTACATGGTTTAATTTGTCTTTAAAACAAAAATTATCATTATTATAACTGGCTACTAGATTTAACAAACAATCAAATTTCGTCCATCTATCACATTTATTTTCAGTTTCCAATATAAATTCGAATGATTTCGAATTTAATAAAATGTTTTCATGCCAAACTTTGATAGTAAGATCATAGTTCACTAGAAATGAAACAGAAATTTTTGGAGCATCTTTTAAATCCACTTTATAAATTAAAATAGAATCAAGTTGTTCTATAAACTGCCAGTCTTTTCCCAGCTTTGAGGCGAATCCTTCTTTAAATTTTTCAAAAGATTCAATTTTGTCCAGCATACACCAGTTTAAAAAATTTTCTTCGTCTCTTTCTCTGATTTTTTTATCTCTATCAGAAGGAGATCTTCTTTTATGAGGAGGCTCACTTGAGAGATACGAAGGCTGATTATGGAATATAGATGGGTAAGCATCTGCTGTCAATTTCGGTCTGTCTCTGGTAACGGTCAAAATGCTTCCATCATCTCTGACGACACTGTCTTCACGAATAATAAATTCATTTGAAAAGTGCTGGAATGCACACGACTGCTGTTTTGCTGGAGTTAAAATTAGCTCTGTTGATTTTTTTAATCCAAAGCTGGCGTCGTGACTCATCTTTTGGAAATAAAAAAGATGAAATGTATCCAGATTCTGTGTTGTAATTAGATCTGCATCCAGGGACACAACAATTTATACCCATCTGTAAGTGGAAAAAAAAAAAAAAAAAAGTTAGACAATATACTTTGACATACATATTTTATATTTTCATTTTAACTATATTTACTACAAATTTTAAAACTCCATTTTACGTTATATGTAAAATATTTAGAAATAAGTAATGCATAACTGTCATAATTCATAATGAATGCAGATTAAATTAGCATTAATATAGCAAAATAAGCAATTACTTTCTATATAACTACTTAATAGAAATACTTATGATAATGTAAATGACAGTTTACGTAATACATGCATGCGCATTTACAATTAGAAATGCTAGTCAAAATTTTGCAATAGCACGTGGTGTTAGTTTTAATTTTTGAAACTTATATGACTGCTAGAAATTACCAGGCTTAGCGAAAATATACATGCATAGCATTAATTCATATAAACTAAATAACACAAAACTGTAATTACTTACTTTATAATCTGAAAATTTCTTGTCCAAAACTCATTAATTTGAAGCGATTGACTATATGCAGCAGCTACCTAGTTGAGACAACGTGCGGATAGGGGCAGATGGAATCCTAACAGAAAAACTTAGACTTTTCTACCCACAAGTTTGATAGGGGAAAACACGCGCGCGCGCAGGGAGAAATGCATTAGAAGATGGATTCGTGGGGAAAAGTACTTCGACGTTTTTAAGCAAGGATCGCGCTAATTTATTAATCGTGCGGTCTGCTCTCTTTCTTTTTTTCCCCGTTTTTTTTTCTTTTGGTAGTTGAAATAAAAAATTGCCACAAATGTATTTATTATATATTATGTATGTACACTTAGAAGTTTTTAAGCATCGGTTACATGGCCAATTAATTGTGCAGTTTGTTCTCTCTTTTTTTTCTTGTCCTTTGGTAATTAAAATTAATAATTTTATTTGATTTGAGATTTTTGTTAATTGAGACCCTTAACCAGGAGGCTGTCGTCTCGATTGCTCCGAAGAGAAATTAATAATAGTTACATATGGATTTATTATATATTTATAAATACATATATATGTGTCTGAACGATTGTTACTATAAAGTAATGCATTTATTACTTATATATAGGAAAATATCAGTGGCATGGCTACAGGGTAGAGGGGTTATAACCTCCCATGACGAATTTTTTGTCATACAAAATGCCTTTTCTTCACGTATACACAACATATGTATACAGCTCATTACGATACACGAATTGCAGTAGTCGTAACCACTCCCCCCCCCAGAAAAATTTCTGTCTACGCCACTGGAATATATAAATAATTTGTTACTTACTTATACTTAATAATAAGTACAATACTTAATAATGACTTGAGGTCACAATTATTTTAACTAATATTGCAATGGCCACTAACTTTATTAAAAAGGATGTCAATAAATAAAAAGAAATAAATCAGATTACAAAACACTTCCTAAAAAAGTTCATACATTTTTTTTTCATTTTTAAAATAATGGTTACGCTTTTCAACATACGTCTCTAACGAGTCTCTTAAAGTTAGTGTACCCTTCTCCTCCTGTGTCAATCGTTGCATTTGGGCAATCGGTAAGCAACGAGTATCAGGGTTGAGGAATTCAGAATATTACCATAATCTTAGAGAACTTGACGCCAGAATTATTTAAACTACTGTTGTAATTGCATATATTAAGTCTTTCATGCAGCATCAACATAATTAACATAATTAGGTCTTTGGTACAGCTGAGACCCAACGTGTGCGTTTGGGGTGTCGGGGAGCAACGACGATCAGGGAAGGGGAATCGTAACCATTGACGTTTTAGTTCGATAAGAAGAACATATACGATAATAATAAGATACAATAGGATAGGTAAATAAGATAAGATAGTTCCAACATCTGAGATGAAGGCATGGGCGCCGGCAGCATAGGGCAAGGGGGGGCAATGCCCCCCTGGATTTTTGTATGCAGTGTTTTCCCTTGCTTTTTTGCTCTTTCCAACAAGGTAACCATGCGTTGAAGTAGTCTTCGCCCCCCCCTGGGAAATATTCTGCCGGCGCCCATGGATGAAGGTATAATTCGCTCAGTACTTCGGTGTGATTTTACTTTTATTTGGAAGACTATAAGACTTATTTTGAGGTAGAAGGAAATTTACTTTTTACTAGAATTAAAGTTGGTTTATTTATTTATTTTTCGTTTTATAAAACTCGAAATTATTCAATTTACTAAGCACAGACTTTCGATGTCCACGGGATCATGTGCAACAGTCCCTCTCATTCACCTGTCTCCAGCACCCGCTTCATTATAAATAAATTGTTTAATGCAACCAGTCATAAGACAGAAAATATTTGGGCGTATCCTAGCAAGGACGTATTTAGGGGGGAGATTAAGGGGGTCCAGACCCCCTCGAAAATTGGAATTTTGTTACTAAAATGGTAATGATATAGTATTTTTGTGTGAAATTCTGCCGTTTATACTGTTTGGACCCCCCCCCCCCGAAATTTTCGGATCCCCCCTCCCCCGAAGTGTTTTTTTTTAGATACGTGCCTGTATCCTAGGACCAGTATTTTTTATAGGGTGCCTATACTGCTGAATCTTGTTAACGCAAGCAAGGTTAGGCAACCATCTTGTTTACGAAAAAATTCACGAGCAATAACTAGTTTTTGGAGTTTGTGCAGTAAATGGCGTTCGTAAAAATATAGTCTGCCAGGAATGTAGCGAGTGTAGTATTTAAAGCACTTTAACAGGAGCAAACAAAATAGCTCTCATAGATTACACTCTAATGGCAGAATGAAAATATAATTTATTGCCTTTGTTTCTACTGCTACCTCTTATCGAATAGAAATGGTGGCTGCGATTCTCCATCCCTGATCGTCGTTGCTCCCCGATGGCCCAAACGCACACGTTGCGTCTCAGCAGTACCAAAAACTCAATATCTTGATGCTGTGTGAAAGACTCAATATATGAAATTACAACGGTAGTTTAAATAATTCTGGCGTCAAGTTTTCTAAGATTATGGTAATAGTATTTTGAATTTCTCAACCCTGATCGTCGTTGTTTCCCGATTGCCCAAATGCAATGCAACGATTGACACAGAAGGGGAAGGATACACTAACTTCTTTTAAGAGACTGGTTAGAGACGTATGTTGAAAAGCGTAACCCTTATTTTAAAAATGAAAAAAATGTATGAACTTTTTTTAGGAAGTCGTTTGTAATCTCATTTATTTCTTTTTATTTATTGACATCCTTTTTAATATAGTGGCCATTGCAATATTAGTTAAAATTATTCTGACCTCTAATCATTATTAAGTCTAAGTTATTGTATATAGTAAATTAAAAAGTATTCATTCCAGTGGCGTAGGAAGAAATTTTTCATAGAGGGGGGGGGGGTTACGACTACAACGATTCATGTATATGTGTATATATATGTGTGTGTGTGTGTGTTGTGCGAGTGAAGAAAATATGTTTTGTATGACAAAAAAATTCCTTATCGGGGGGGGGGGTTAACACCCCCCCTGTAGCTACGCCACTGATATATTCATATATATATAAATAATAAATACATTACTTTATGGACAATACATTACTTTCTATGTGAGTAAATACATATATGCACACATATATATGTATTTATTATAAATATATAATAAATATATTTGTAACAATTATTAATTTCAATTACCCTTCCCCCTTCAAAAAAAAAAAAAAAAAAAAAAAAAAGAAAGAAAAAACGAGAACAGACTGCACAATTAATTGCCCATGCTTAAAAAGGTCTAAGTATACACACATAATATATAATAAATACATTTGTAATAGCAATTGTTCATTTCAATTACAAAAAGAAAAAAAAAACGAGAATAGATCGCAGGATTAATACATAGCCATGTAATGCGCTTGCTTAAAAACCTGGAAGTCCTTTTCCCCACGAACCCATCTTCTAATACATTTCTCCCTGCACGCGCTCGTATTTTCCCCTGTCAAACTGGAAGGTAGAAAAGTCTAAGTTCTTGTATTGGGATTCCATCTGCCCCTATCCGCACGTGTTGAGACACATGAGCAAAGCAGAGAAGCTTTCTCCTGAAACTGGTTTATCTCCAGTCCTAGTCGGGTGTCTGTTGTGACGTCACAGTCCTTCTTCCGAACTAGTATTACGGCCCGGTAAAGGAAACTTGCTTGATCTCGCGTGGCCCCGCTATAACCCTTCTGTGGCCCCCTCCCATACACACACACTATAACTCCGCGTTTCATAAACATTTCTTTAGTGTGCATTATATATATATATATCTTGTAATTATTCAGCTTGTAATTACCAGTAATAACCATACACATATTTATATTAAAATTGTTTTGCTTTTGATGTGAAGTTGGGATCTTCGTTTTTCTCAAATGCTGTGGAAAGTAAAATGCTCCTTATTTTATGTTTGTGAGGAATTTGAATTTAACTACATACTATCCATTTAGCACAAACGTAGCTTATAAAACTTATCAAATACATGCAAACAAAAGAGCGAATATTCGGATAGTGAAAAGTTTTAAGGGATTGGGGGGCTAGAGGGGGCATATGTCCCCGTTCACAGCATATACATGGGGCACAATATTTTCGAATTAACATTGTTTTCCATTGAGGCAAACAGAAGGGGCACTGAAAACTCAATTTAGCATAGGTTTTTGAATGTTTTGCTGAGGCCCAGCGACTCAGCTAGCGCAGTCGGAGGGGAAGGGGCATTTAAAATCCCATACTGAGAAGCTACATGACAAAGAAGGATAGTATTCCCCGGTGCATCTTTTCAATAATGAGAGCGAATAGGTTAAACGCGGAAATAAATAGTCAAATGCTTAAAGCAAATAATACATTATTATAAAGGCATTTTAATAAAATCGAATAAACAATATGTACGTTTCGGGTGGTACGAAAAGTCCACCCTCCTTCCAGAGCCGTGCTTAGGGGGTGGCAACCTTGGCCATCGCCCAGGGCCTCTAACTGTTGAATTCGTGGATATCAGGTGATCAAACTTTCATTAACGTTATTTTGTTGACGAAAACCCAAATTTTTCGTTTGTTAAGTAGCTAGATGCAGATTTTACATTATGGAAACTTATTGTATTAAAATCTTAATTAGTTAATGTAATCTACTTAATTACAGTAGCAGTAGCGATTTGTGCTGAAGAAGGGGGAAGACATGACAAGATCCACAATAATTTATAGGGATGGACGCGAGACGAAAAATAAGCGTCTCTCAGAATAGCCTAAGAGCTTCGTCTCGTCTCGCAAAAATCCCTGTATCGTAATGTTAAAAATGTGTGTCTCGTCTCGCAAAAAAGCATTAAATCTCTGTCTCGTCTCGCGTCCATCCCTAATAATTTAGTAAGTAAAGAAAAGTGAAAGGCCCCTAATTGTTTTTTTATCTCGGGCCACTAAATATGTTTTGCCCAGGGTCCCCTAAAACCCTAAGCACGTCCCTGCCTCATTCACTACGCCCCATCACGAAGGGTGGAACCTTTGTACCCCCGAAACGTGGGTTTTAGGGGTGAACGCTAGACGAAAAATAGGCCTCTCGCAAAACAGCCTAAAATATTTGTCTCGTCTCGTAAAATTCTTATATCATAATGTTAAAAATGCTTCTCTCATCTAACAAGATCCCTGTATCGTAATCGTAATGTTAAAAATGTTTGTCTCCTCTTGCAAAAAAGGTGTAAATCTGTCTCGTCTCGCATCCATCCCTATGCGTACTGCTCTAAATAAAACTTGAAAAATCCGAATTTATGGTCGATTCCTAGAATTTTTTTTAATGTATCTCTTTTTTCATGGGAATATATATTTTTCAAAACTTTTAGATATTTCGAATTTTTTCTTGTGTCCTTTTAACTTTGAATTACTCAAGATTGACTGTATTTTTATTTGTTCTTTAAACCAAGTATTTAACTGCCATTTTGAGTATAATGCTAACATTTTTAGTTTTTCTAATAGGTTAAGCATGGGTTCAATAGTGGTTTAAACTCCCTTTGTTTTGGCGGTTCGAATACATTCGCTGAAAACGACCAACAAATAATCTCAATAAATATAGCCAGATCTGCGAAAACAATTCGAATATTGCAGCCATTCTAATATTGCCAAATTCGAGACTAGCAGTTTTTACGCTGGGAAAGTGGTCTGATATATATGCCTGTCTATTTTTTATTTATTTATTTATTTTGCACCTGCCAGAAGTTTCGTAAGAAAAGCAGGAAATGGGGGGAATAATTGAAGAACAATCTAAAATAGCGTTTTTAAATAAATGAAACTGAACAAAATATCTGCGTACTTTCTATTTTTGACGATTACGTGAAAATTCTGTCCCATTATTTCTAAGAAAATAAGTGCAGGAGCCCTACAGCTTTCCTTACGGGGGGTGGCCAAAGACGTGCCCAGAAAAAAAAAATCGGGGAATGTCCAAAAATTTTGGAGGGAGTCCAAACGGTAAAAAAAGCAAAAATTTTCACACAAAGACTTCATTCTTCATCATTATTATTTTGCTAACAAAAAACGAAATTTCGGAGGGGAAGGGGTTGTACTCCCTGGACCCCCCCCCCCCTGTATACGTCCTTCGGTGTGGCAAACTGGGCAACCGCCCAGGGCAGCTAAAAAAACTGTTGAAATCTTCGATCGATATCAAGTAGCCAAATAAACTTCCTAACCTAGAACTGAAAACTGCACAGCAGTAAGCCGAGAAAAAAAAAACAGATTTTGTAATTTAGTGTGTAGCTTTCTCTTTCAAATATACAGCATGGCTAGATCGACTGCAGCTTTTACATTATGAGGGAAAGCAGTAGCGTAGCCAGAATTTTATTTCGGAGGGGGGCTGGGTATCAAATTGTAAGCTTATGTCCAATTATAAGCTAAATATCAAATTGCAAGCTAAGTAAAGTGTCCCATTTCGCGGGAGGGGGGCTGCAGTCCCCTTAGTCCCCTCTCGCTACGCCCCTGAGGGAAAGTATTGCATTCAAATCTTAATTAATTAAATAATCAAATTTACTTAGTTAGATTCATCAGCAGCAGAGGTTTTTTTCAATTGGGGGGGGGGGGTGGCAGGTCGCGATCCACAATTTATTTAGTAGACAAATTTGAAAAATTTGCAATTATTTTTTGTCGTGGGGTGCTAAACATGTTCCGCCCAGGGCCTGTAAAACCCTTAGCACGTCCCTGGAGCCCTGATTTGTTTATTGAAAATTTTAACATTAATTACCTAATTTATTATAAAATTAAGTAAGCTTTTTGTTTTACCACTGTTTTATCTAATGTAATAAAATAAATATCAATAGAAACAATTATGAAGGTTGCAAAAAGTTTTAATTTAATCTAAAATTCTCTGAAAGAAAAGACGTACAGGGAGCTGAGCTCCCATGCAAATTAATCCATGACTGGCCTTTGTGTAATGCTCTCCCTTCTTACATTTTTGCACCTCTATTCGGAGAGATTTTAAAAGGGGCTTAACATAGAAACAAAGACATAGCGAGAAAAAGTTTCGGGGGTGGGGAGGGGGTGGTGCCCGTAAGCTAAAAACGCTAGAATTTCTCACAAAATTGCATAAAATTTACTTGACATCCAATAAAAACAAAAATTCAAAATTTCGGGGGGGGGAGGCAAGCCCCCAGGACACCCACCCTGGCTACGTCCCTGCATAGGAAAAAGTCTTCAATTTTGTTTTCAGGAAAGTTTCAACAAAACTGTAAAAAAATTAATAGAAAGTATAAAGATTTTACGAATAAAATTTATAATTCTGTACATAGGCGCCTAATACAGCGTGTGGGGGTAGGGGGTTCACTGTAGGTGTAGTGAATATTTTTATAACATATTGAACTTGTTTGTATTATTTTAGTTTTAGTACTAAAATATGAATGTCCAATATGAACTCCTCCACCACCACCCGCCATCCAATAATAATAATAATAATAATAATAATATGAACGCCTAGAGTTTGATTAAGCCAACGTGCGGCCTCGGGCCGACATCTGATATAGGTCCCATTTATTTAAATGAAATAACGAAATTTTATGCTAACACTACGAAATATTTACTGGCCCATTACCTCTAAAAAGTGCTGGCCCGGTACATTTTAAACAGTACCACGCCGTTAACTATGCCATGCATGTTTTAGACACATGGGCGCGACAGGCATTTCACCATTACTGGCAATGTACTGGCGTATATGCATTTTTCAGGCATTGGTATTCCAGTGACTTTAAACTGACGGGAATGTACTGTGCTCCCGGCATACGGCACTTTGCCAGCACGGCGGGTACCTTGCCGTCATTTTCCGGGCAGTAGTGTGTTTGCTGAGCAATGTATATAAAAGAAAATTGTAAAATATGATAGATATGTATATAGAATATATATTTAGTCTCGACACCAGACTTGTATTTTTTTGGCATTCTCAACTTGGATTAAAACCGTGGAGTGGTCAGCTAATTTCCCGCTACCAAATTGCATTTGCCAGCTTGACGGGCGGACCCTACAGCAATAAAAATATATATAATATATAATATGCAAGATCTAGTCTTGTATTACATAATATAAAAATTAAAATTGTACTAATTATACTAGATATTAGATTTTCATTGTTCCTTTTATTCGTAATTGTTTCCTGATTATAATAGAGCTGATAAGTTAATTAAGAAGTAACCTGCACGCACTTAACATCTTTTATGCAGTTAATTTGGAACGAAAGAGAAATCGTTTTGATGTGGCCAATCCGACCGGATTGATGGGGATCGGGCCCGGATCCGGCCGGATTGCAATCTCTATTCATCCAATATTGCAGATCGCCCTTTTATGACCAAAATTCACCAAGTAATGAAACAGCAAACATTTTGACGTACGTTACTTTTCTTGGTTTAAAAATGTCCCTTTACGGTAAACCGTTAAGTGACCATATTAATATTCAAAATATGAACGTAGATTTTAATTTCATTTTCTGGCATAAGGCGGAGAAAGAAGCAAACCGGAAGGTTATAGTCAAGCTCAGGGGCGTAAATTTTCATAGGGGGGGGGGGGCTACGACTACTGCAACTCACATATATGCATACATGTGTGTGATAAGGGAGTGAAGAATATACAATTTGTATGGCAAAAATTCCTCATGGAGGGGGGGGGGTTATGACCCCCCTAACCCCCCCTTTGGCTATTCCCCTGGTCAAGCTCTATAAAAATCTATCCGGGGTCTTTTGATTGAATGCATCATCAAACCCGTGTACTGCTGCGGGAAGTATAAACGACCACTTGTACGTTATTCGGCTGTCGTTCGTCGTACATCAAAGTTACATTACCAATCGCTTACGATTGACGTACACTTTAATATGCTATACATAAAAATTGCATAAGAGGCCATCTCCATATTAAAATTCCCACCTACTTTTTTTTTTCCAATAGCAACCCCTAGATTTCACTTCATATTCCAAAAATTTAGCTCATTTTAACCCCGGATACCAATTTTCAATAAATATGAACTGAAAATGACTGAGTTATGAGCTTCCAAAATCCCCTTCCCCCTGTGTTAAAATATTTTTTCCTACTTTTATTTATATCTCATATAATATTGATAATAAGCAGGGGCGTAGCCAAGGGGGAGGGTTAGGGTGGTCATAACCCCCCCCCCATGAGAAATTTTTTGCCATACAAAATGTATATTCTTCACTACATTATCACACATATGTATACATATATATGAGTTGAAATAGTCGTAACCACCCCCCATGAAAAATTTCTGGCTACGCCCCTGATAATAAGAAACTGATTTTTATTCATACTATTAGAACTAAATGACCCAAACATAATTTACCATTATCATAATTTTTAATAAAATATTATGAAATCTGGATTATTAAATTAATATTTTTTAAAAATATGAATAGTGACCTAGCCAAATTTGGATGGAAATAGATGCAGAAAGTAACATTACATGGCTGTGCAAAATTTCAAATTTTTACGTTCAGTAGTTTAATTTATATAAAATAAAATGTGTTATTTTCATGAATTAAAGGACCATTTATAAATTTACTAAGTGACAATTTTGTGAAAATTGCTTAAATAAAATTAGATATCTTTTGTGCAAAAATAGTAAAAGTTAGCGGTATTTAAAAATAGTAGATTTTGAAGCAAATAAATTGAAGATTTGTACAGTTTGATGGTGATTCTAAAACGTCTATTGTTGCGTCCGCTACTATTTGCCCCCAAATAAAATATTTTCCATGTATAGAATTAGATGGAGTAGATGTATATCCTCCAATACAACGATCTACTTCTGAAAAACTAACATACTCAACATTCCAGGAATGAATTTGACGTTATTTAATATGTGAAGCACCAGATCTTTGGACTTCCCCATACTCTGTCAAACATTCAAAATCACATTTTTCTGTCTAAATTTTCGTCTGACTATAAATTAAAATACCGCCAAAAGCCTTATAAAAATATTGCACACTGCAGACGATAATGTTAAATGAAGAAAGCAAAATAACAAAATGATAATATTGGGTCGTCAAAATGTAATTGCGTTTTTTACATGAAAATCAAACAATTAATTTTCAATCATGAAACCATTCTTCAAGTTCGTCATTAGCGGAATAATATTCATGCTTGTAGCCAGAAGAGCAGAGAACAAATTCTCACTCCTGGCAATATTTCACCTGTCTAAGAAAACCTTCAAATACTCAATAACAATTACAAAATTGGAAAGATTTTCAAAATCGTAAGGAGGCGTGTTGCATTTTTTCTTTAAATCATGTATACGGACCAAGGAAGTTTTGGATTCACGGTTCATTTGGACTGCTGACTACATATTCAAATTTCTACCCCTGACAGTCTCCGTACGAAAAGCTTTAAGACTAGAAACAGTATTTTCCCTTTCAATGATCTTTATTTCTTTTAACTATGGCAAGCGAAATTAACGAAAAGCGAAAAGTTCCGAACCTAGAAATAGCGTTTTTCGATTTGCAGAAAGTCCCTTAAAATCGCCCTAAAACAATTCGCAATATGTTCGAAAGTTACCCTAGAAAATTGGTGAAAATTTATATTTTAGGTAACTTGAAGGTTTTCTTTCCTTTAATCATAGGCGTAATCTGAGGGAGGCAAGTCTAAATTGCCCCTGCAGTTGTAAAAATTGCCCCCCTAGTCTAAAAAGTGAGGGGGCAAAGTTATGATTTTGAACACAAATCATGCATTTATAACCCAAATCTAGTATTAGATTCTAAAAAAAGAAATCCCTTGCAAAAATCAGCAAAAGAATAGAGTCACAGAAGCTTTTCAACCCAACAGCAACGATGGCAAATTCTACCAAATGGCCAAGCTAGATAATTTCTCAGCAAAGCAAAAATCAAGGGGCAGCGATTTTAAACTTGTCTGAAATCAATATTTCAGCGTTAGAAAAAAAATCCTGTTGCTGTAAATACTGAGGAAAAAGAGGTCATTTTCACAGGCAATGCCGCAATTAAGAGTTTATGTCATCCGGGGCAAACCAAAATTAGTGTCGTGTGCATGGGCGCCCATAGTAATTTTCCTAGGGGTAGGGGGGGGGGGCAAACTTCAAAAAAAATTTCTAGAGGGGGGCAACTTTCAAACTTTTAACAAATTTAGTTCTGTTTTTGCCATTTGTTAATATCATGAGACATTAACTTAAAACTTTAGGGGGGGCATGTTCCCTACCTTGCCCACCCCCCCTTGTGGGCGTCCATGGTCGTGTGCCCCCTCGCATGGAGCCACGCCCCATCCCAAGAAACTATAACTGATTTTGGCATTCCTTTTAGAATGTCTCCCGGTGCTTGTCCCCTCTTATCCTCACCCCGTTTAGCAGCCGCCCTGTCACAGGTTGGGGCCAGTTTCTCATTTATATTTTAGTGAACCTAATTTTGGTGTTTGAAGATCAGTAGCAGAGAGACAACACACTTTTATGATCGTGCACAATTTACTTGACTTGACTAACGTGACCATTTATTGTTTCCTTCAAAACGGGACATTTACTACTTTTTTGGCAAGAGTGTGTTTATTTTCTTCCTCAAAACGGGACATCTACTGTTTTTCAGGTAATAGTGTAGGAAGACTGAATTGACAGGTCTGGGTATGTTTGAGTTGTTAAGGAAACGTGCAAAAAAGCTTGTGTTAATATTAATTTCAAAATAAAATGGAAAAAACCATCGCTAAAACACACATGTACTATAAAAAATAGTGCAAGACGTACGTTTCAGGTGGTACAAGGAGTAGGCCCTTCTTCGACTTCGAGAACACCATTCGACACAAGGCAGGAATGTAGGAAAGTGAGAAATGTAAACAAAAGGGCACACAGAAAAAAAGGAAGATGTCATTCGGAACGGAAAAAATTCTTAGAAAACCAGAGTGAAAAGGGAAAGTAAAGGGGAGATAGGGGGGGGGGGGTTAAGTAAAAGAGAAACATGACTTTAAAAAAAGAAATAAAAATTAAATAAATTGAAATAGTTGACAAAAAAAAAAAGAACAAACACAAAAACAATGCATCCCCCCATCAGTCCGCGTCTCGAGAGGGAGGGAGGGAGGTTAGTTTTTTTTTTTTTTTTTTTTTAATAGACACTGCCATTGGATGATTTTAGATTTTTAGCAGCCTTTATTGAAATCGATACCGTGGGTTGCTCTCTTTCTAAAAAAGGGACATCGGAGGGTACATTTCCTAAAAACGGGGCATTACGGTGTCCCGAAGCTGTGCTTGGGGACAACGGGACAAGCCACCTAAAAACGGGACTGTCCCGTTCAAAACGGGACGTATGGTCACCTTAGACGACTAATTGCGAATTCAAATGCCGCGCAGTTTAAGAGAAAAAGAAACGGTCTGCGATTTTATGATTTATATCTGCTGCTAGGGGCAACTAGGGGCACGTGCCCCAACCTTGGTAGGGGGCTCCAAAATAAGTTATGGTTCCATGGGAGGGGGCCGTTCTAGTTGGTTCGTCGTGAGAGATAAACTCTAGTTGCAGAACTATAAGTCAGTATTTCGATACCTTTAACCCTTTTAGATTTTCATGCATTAGAAAATATAGCAGCAAATCGCCTCATAACTTCCTACTATCAGCGTTGCTCCCAGCAATACGGAGAAGCAACGTTCGAAACAGAAGGGGAACCTTCACAGCTATTGTTTATAACGATCTGCTGATGTGCATACATGGGCACCCATAGTAATTTTCCTAGGGGGGGGGGCAAACTTCAAAAAAAATTTCTAGAGGGGGCAAATTAAAAACTTTTAATAAATTTAGTTCTGTTTTTTCAATTGTTAACATCATGAGACATTAACCTAAAACTTTAGGGGGGCAAGTTCCCTACCTTGCCCCCCTTATGGGCGCCCATGTGTGCATATAAATCTATTTTCTAGCATTTCAAAAAATTTGTTTAAAAGTCTAGCTAAGATAATATCTCAGAATATTAGTTTTCTTTAGAACATAGTATATGTACATTCACCTAATTTATATACCCCCCCCCCATTTTTATTTTTTTTTTCATGAAAACATCTTCAACTCAAAACCTTACATAATTTATCAGGGGTCCGTCCAGGAATATTTTCCAGGGTCCCATTTTTGTAAAAACTGCAAATTTTTGTGAATTTCAATGCTTATTTTTGTGAATTTCAGCACTTATTTTTGTGAATTTTCAAACCAAATTTTAATAAAAGTCACCTTTTTTTTTGTTAATTGGTGAAACACATTAAAATTTATGGTAAAATGCCAATGAAGGGCAGTTTTAATCGACTGTATTTTTGTGAAAGGGTTCCGTTTAAATCAATTGTAATTTTGTGAAAGGGCCACAAAACGGACCCAATTTCTGTTTGTATCGACCCCTGTCCCTCGCTTATTCAGAGCTTTTGGTTAATGAAATCACGTTAAAAGTCGTTCCAGCTCCTCAAATTATTAAATATCTTTTTGCACATTACTTTTCTAAAAATATTTACAATACCACCCCCCCCCAAAAAAAAAATAAATAAAAATAAACGATAAAATAAAAAATAAATAAATAAAAATAACGTAATGGACTATTAAAAATTTTAAATTTTCTGTCCGAGTCAAGGAAAAACATGAACATTGAGCCCAGAATGCTGTAAATTTAACAGGTCGCTAACATTAAGAAAAGTGCCGCAGGAAGAGGGGTTACAGAAAATAGAAAATATGCAGTGCAATCAATTTCATTGTAATGTATTTCAAACCTCGCAAGAGAAGAGGCTTTTTAGCAAAGCATAAAATGATTTTTTTTTTTTTTTTTTTTTTTTTTTTTTTACCTACAAACAAAACTTTAGAACATGTCATCACTAAATGACCATTAAAATTCTGTGAAAAACTGGAGTGATTTAAATGCCGAACGCGGCTCTTTTATCTCCCGTTAACTCAAAAATCAGTCACATCTGTGTTCACTTAAATAGACTAGGACCAGTTTTTCCCGCAAGCATATTGACTTTGTGAGAGAAGGAAGCTTTAAAAATTTTTGTATGTAACATGATGTTTTATATTTCGAGTCTGTTGTTAATCTTTCGCTACCTGGTTGGGGGGAAAATACCGACGAAGAACACGAGAGATGTCCAAGAGGGTTAGAGGAATTATTGAATGAGCTGCAAAGAATGCATTACAAAGAGCTAAGCTAAATAGGTAAATGATGTCTGTGTGTCAAGTTTGGTTAAGTTAAATGAATTTTACTAGCTGAATATCTGTATCTTGCAGTGAAATATTAACTTGTTTTGTGTATGAGTACAGGTAAGTAGTTTTCGTGTCAAATCGGTAAATTTTAAATATAGTCTGTAGAAAATACGACAATGTACTGATCATTTGGGTTTTTTGTCAGGAATTCGTTAAGGAGAAGACATCCATTATAGTTGCGCTTTGAGGGGGAAAATGTAGTTTTGTTTAAATTAAAAATGATGCCTCTCCTTACTTATTGAAAAGACCCTTTGAAAATCAAAGTCGGCCGCTTGGTTTGTTTGTCAGTTTTGACAAAACAGTTTTTGACCGTCAAATGTTTCTTGACAGTCAAGCCCTGCTAATGTCCAGTGGCTGTGGAGTTTAGATTTGCAATTTCCAATTTTTCCAATGAACTTTGCTTTGGACGTACAACACAGATTCTACCGCTAAAAGCTGATTCGGTCCCCAGTGATAACAGTGGCTGTGGGGTTGATTTGATAAAAGGGGAAAAAAGTAAGCCCTTTTATCTATTTTATTAATTATACTTATTGCACTATTTACTTTTTGTTTTCAAAAGTTAAAAATAACTGTTCTCAAATTTCATCCGTTTTAGTACAGTACTTTTTCCATTGTTGTAGAAGAAATATTTTATGATTTATTAATGAAATGACTATGCCATTTTATCTCTCACCCCCTTTATTGAAAATTGTCCGAAAAATGTGTCTCAAAAATGTGTCCCAAAAATGCGACATAAAAGTAAGAATAAATTGTTAAGTATTATTTTTTCATTGTCTTGAATTATTTATTTTTTTATATATGTCTTATCCTCCTGAATTCTGTATCCCTCAATAAACATTTATCTACTTAAATGTAATCGCGCACGCATTCTTTTTACTTCTTCTATACTTTTTTCACTTAGCGTAAATACTGGTTAAGACCCCTTAGAAAGATCCCACGGAGGGCATCCCATCCATCGGCATAGAGCCCACGCATAGCTAATCCGCCGTAATCCCACAAACACAATCAAATATAATTTTTTCCTTCTTGATGTTACCTTGTTATGTGATGTGCCTGTTTCTTCCGTTCTAATAATATGTTATGTTAAAATCCCACGCGTACTATGTTTGTGCCATAACTCTGCTAACATTTCTAAAGGGTTATGGACACCAGATGGATTCATTCATTTATTTGCTGATTTTTAACGTTCGTTTCAAGGCTGCATCATTCATCCTCAAAATGGAGACTGGAACTTTGCGAATTGAAACGCTGAATAAAGATAATTACGAAACATGGAAAATGCAAATGAAAGCGCTTTTAATAAAGAATGATGCCTGGATTTATGCATCAGATTCAAAGCCTAAACCTGAAGTTTTGGAAAATGACGAAAAATCGCAAGAGTTCGATACGTGGGTCTCCAAATGGACGAAAAAGCAATAACAGATATAATTCTATGTAAATTGCCATCTGAACTCAAACAAATAAAAAATTGTGACACTTCATCAGATGTCTTGAAAAAACTGAGAGGAATCTAAAGGACCTGCTCGTAAAGCTGCATTAATGAAATCTTTAATTCAACATAAGATACCCGACTCATCTAATGGAATTCACGACCATTTGAGAAAATTCTTCGACATAGTGGACAGACTTTCAGAAATGGGTATCAAAATAGACGACTTGCTGACTGTAATGCTGCTATATAGCCTCCCTTCTACTTTCAACAATTTCCGATGTGCTATGGAATCAAGAGATGAGCTTCCGAAGCCAGAAATACTCTGAATCAAATGCCAGGCATAACAATGATAGACAAGCGGAAGACTCAGGTGCTTTCGTGGCTGCTCCTAGAAAACCTGCGTCTAAAAATAAAAATTATGGAAAATAGTCGGGCCAGCCGACTCATAAAATTAAGGATACATCAAGAATAACTTGTAAAAGGTATAAACGCATCGAGCACTGGGCTACCGAATGTGAAAGTGTAAAAAAAGAATAATTTTAAACATAAGCCTAACAGCCTGGTATTCTTATCCAATCTGGATGACTCGCCAATAGAGTTACCACGCGAAATACAGCAACCCTACTCGCCTAAAGCTCTCTCAAAAATATCAAATAACAAAAAGCAAAATTTTTGGTGTGCTAAGATAGATACTAAAAATTACATAAGTTACTTCAGTTATCATCGACCCACGTTTGTAAGGAAAGATCAGGAAACCCTCCTACTTCCAGTCAATGAAATAAATGTAAAGGAAGAATAAAAGAAAAAGAAAAGGGGGTGAGAGATAAAATGAGATAGTCAATTAATATCATTTTAATATGGCAATTATGAAACTAAAAAATTACGGGGTTTCAGGTGGTCTCCCCTGACGAGGCTCAAAGACCGAATTTATATATATATATATATATATATATATATATATGCATGTGCGTGTACGGGCACGCATACATGGACTTTCATTTAAAATGACTTTTGCCCCCCCCCCCAGTTTCAAAGCCCAAGTTACGCCCATGCCTTTAATTAAGTCAAAATAGAGCTTTGACATCGAGAAAAACGAAGTTGAAGCAGAATTAAATATAAAGATGGCCCCTAGTGCAAATTAAATTAATAGTAAATTAAAGTATACGCTATTTGCAAACGAACGGTATAGGGATAATGGTATAGGCATAAAAGGAGGATTTTTTTTTTTTTTTCATTGAGCATGAAATTGTATAAAGAAAAATTTTCTAAACATAACTGACAGGACCGGGGACCGTATAAAAATTTAAATTTCGTAATTTTTATAGGATCTGATTTATTGACTTCGATTTTTTCTGATTTAATAAATTATACAATTTAAAGCATTTTTACAATTGAAACTATGCTTCTCTGACTAACGGTTTAGGAAATAGCCATTGGGCACCGTTTTCACTGGACACCCTGTATATAGTACGTAATTTATACAAAATATTTAGACCAATATTTATTGAATCATCCTGGGCTAAGCATTATTTACAAAAATAAGAACTTCCGTTTATAAACAGAAGAAGGGGGAAATTGCATTGACTCGCCTGCATTTCAATGGATGATGGGACACTGGTATGGGAAAAATCCTCCGTTGCCCTTTCCTTTGTGTGGGGAACGGGGTTTGCGGTTTAGTGCAGAATCTTTTGTCGTTGGACCTCGAAGATTCATTAAAAAGTCGTAAAATGCGTGACAAGAATGCCCTCTTACCCCCTGTAGTCACGTTAGACGCAGCGTCAATCAGCATCGGCGTTAAATGATACTGAGGCATAGACGAGCAATCCACCCCCCACCGCCCAATTTGTACAGCTTTCATTCTTTCATCTGCTCTCAAAAATTGTCCACACTCAGACGTATGGGTACAGTTCCCCCCCCCCCAAAAAAAAAGTATGATATAGTCTAAGATATCAGACAAATCGAGTGCCTGGCAGTGTACAGGGGGGGGGGGGGGTCTGGTTTTCAAAAGAAAGCTTAAGTTGTAAATAGAATGTAACAGTAGTAATAGTTGTAAATAGCAATTGAACTAGTTGTAAATAGCAATTGGTTCACTACAGTCCTTACAGAAGAGGATAGAAATTGCTTAATCTGTAAAACCTCTTGCAATTCTGAAATCCAAAAATGTATGCTGTGAATACTGTACATTGCTCCGTGGCTGTGAACTGGCTTCAGTTATCGATTTAGCAATACTACTCTGTACACACTAAGATGTTGACAGGGATGACCCGTATACAACAGCATGAATAATGGCAAGGCCATTACTACAGGGATTAAGGCGACATTCTTCTTACCAATTTTACGACATTTTCATGACCCGTCGTTATCTACCAACAAAATATTGATGTATTAAACCGCAAACCCCTCCCCAAACACAATGGAGAGAGCAACGAAAGATTTTTTACCCATCTCAGTGTCTGTCGCGTCGTCCACTGAATTAAATAGAAAACGTGGATTATCATCATCAACCTTAATTTGATCGGTACAGGGGTCGGGGCGACAGATCTGCCCCCTCCCCCAGACCCAAGTTTTCTCTCCACTGACCTGGGATCAGACATCATATTTACTTATAGAGCAAGAGCCAGCGACCGCCAGACCTTCGTCATAGTATAAAAGCTGAAACTTTCTCTGCGCATACCCCCCAACAGAGGTAGGAACAATAGGCCACTATAAAGTTTGGATGATCGTGGCTTTGGCAGGTAACGGATGGCAAAGGTGTATAAAATTGCAGAAAATTTTCGTCATTTTATAAAGCTTAACTTTTTTATATGTTCTTCGGCCCAGTACTAGAAATAATTTTATCCCTTGCCAGACACTTTTCTATCGTGGCAAACCCCCGCCAGACAATCTCAAAGTCATGGAAAACGTAATTTTTTTTCGTCATTTCATAAAGCGTGATTTTTTTTATATGTTCTTCTTCGCAGTACTAGAAATCAATTTATCCCTTGCCAGACACTTTTCTATCGTGGCAAACCCCCGCCAGACAACCTCAAAGTCATGGCAAATGTGACTCTATTTTCGTCATTTCATAAAGCGTGATTTTTTTATATGTTCTTCTTCGCAGTACTAGAAATCAATTTATCCCTTGCCAGACACTTTTCCATCGTGGCAAACCCCCGCCAGACAACCTCAAAGTCATGGAAAACGTATTTTTTTTTTCATTTCATAAAGCGCGAAGCGCGATTTTTTTATATGTTCTGCCCAGTACTAGAAGTCACTTTATCCCTTGCCAGACACTTTTCCATCGTGGCAAACCCCCGCCAGACAATCTCAAAGTCATGGAAAACTTAATTTTTTTTCGTCATTTCATAAAGCGTGATTTTTTTATGTTTTTTATATTAAATTTTTACTTTTGCAATTCGCATATAATTTGGTTTCCTCGTTAAAAAATTAACGAGGAAACCAAATTATAGCGTTAAATGGGGTTTATTACCCCATTTAACGCTATAATTTTAAACGTCATCAAAGATAAAAAAACAACGTTGCCCGCAACGCTAAATCATACACAACGGCTAGAATAGTACATGGACACGCATCTGTATTCGCAAATCGCATCCTTCAGCAACTCTAGCATTTATCTACAATTCAAAGCTTAACTTTAAGTGTTGCTGGAAATGATACGTAATCGCCATCATTTGGCGTGGACAACACTTCTGCATTCCACACAGGGCTGCATTTCAAGCGGAAAAAGTGCCGGACCCTAGAGGACCCCTATTCATTCATACTCAGTGGCATGCCCCTGTAATACAGAGTCGGTAGTGCATTCTATTAAAAGAATGATAATTAGTTTGATGGCCATTCACAGTAGAAGACATGGGCGCCAATATTAGTATTGTTTGTAGGGATATTGAGGAAATGTCAAGGGTCCTACCCGAAAAAGATACCAGACTTTTTAGTGCAAAAATACTTTTACGTTACACGAATACGTTATTCATAACGCTAATTTGGGAAATATAGAAGCATGGCCCCTTTCTGCCCATATATTTGAGCTCCCGGGGTAGAAGACCCAAAATCTGTACGCCTTGGTCAATCTGCCGAAATCGGTTTATGTGTGAAAATCGGGGACATTTCGCGTTAATGATGGGGAAGGGGCGCAATATTCATGAGCTCCGCTGGATGTTGCCTAGTATGCAAAAAAGAGGTACAGGAGTTGAGCTAATATGCAAATTATGCCCTGATTCTACGTAACAGAAAACACCAGTCAGAGCTTCAGAAATACCAAGTGATGTGAAACACCAATCAGAGCCCGAAGTGGCAGATCAGGTTCTAGAAACTTTTAAGTGAGTGAGATAATGACAAATCGATAGAAGCTGTGTATATTTTACATTTACACAGTATTATGTGTTGAGTTATTATTTGTATAGTATACCTTTTACTATTTACTTGTTCGGTTTATATAAGAAAATTTAATCTAGTTTTAATAAAGTGTCATCATGGAAGACGCATCAATTTGTGTGTTTTGTAAGAAAAGTAATGGCAAAGTAACATTGTTTTCTGAGGAGACGCTGAAAAAATGTCAAACAATTTTGAAACTGCGATAAAAGCATAACCTCAAGTATGAAGATATTATTTTACCAAGTGAATATACAGACGGTAGTTTTCATAGGGATTGTTACAAATCATTTACAGGACTTATGAAAAAATATTTTACTTCTGAACCTGAAAGTTGTAAAATCACCATCCAAAAAGAAAAATCAGTAAGTACACCTATAGATGATTTATCTCCAGCCGCGTCGTTGATAACTGATCAACCATCTCATTCACAGTCTTTATTTGCAGAATCTTCGCAAATATCGCAACCAACTTTAATTCCTCAACCTACAACTTTACAAGAAAATGTTGACATTTATAAATCGGGAGAAGTAAATGAAAATAATAATTCAACTTCGGGAGTGAATATTCCGATTGAAAGTGACTTTAGTATTGATAGGTATACAAATGTTTGTGTATTCTGTAATAGAAAAAAGAGACAATTGCGATCAAACATTCTTCCGCTTCATGAGGCTGACAAAGACCAATTTAAATCTTGTGTTATGCCTCACATTCATGTTGAAGAAGAATACAACGAGTTGTTAAACAAATTAGAAATTTGTTCAGGCCCTGAAATATATTATCATGTTGAATGTAGAGTAAATTTTTTAAATAAACAAGCTTCTTATAGAAAAACATCCAATAAAAGTGACTGGCATCATCATCGAGACTACCACCAAATTGTTTTTAATGAAATAAGTAGCATCATATTGGAAAACGTAATCAAGAAAGGCCGCTGTTATTGTTTGAGTTATTTACATGAATTATATATGAATTCATTGGAGGAAATCTTTGAAGAAAATTCGGTTAAAATGAACACCACTTTTACAGCACACCATCTAGAAGAAAAAAATAATGAAAATATTTCGTACAGATATTAAATTTTTCACGATCCGCCATAAAAAAATATTAGCACCCTCTTACCTAACAGCAATAGATGATACAATACTTGAAAATTTGCAGGCCGAAGATATTTTACAGAAAACTGCACTGATTTTAAGAAAATCAATACTACAAACAGAAAAGAAAAAAATACCGGCTAAAAATATTTCAGCTCAGCATTTAATATCAGGAGAAATATCAATACCGCAACAATTATTAGACTTTTACTTTACCCTTCTTGCTGGATGTAATCAAAAACGGAAAAATAGCATAAAATGTGTTCGTCAAGTTCGTTCTTATTGTCAAGATATAATTTATGGAGTACATAATGGTCAAGTAAAGACGTCAAAGCACATCATGTTGGGCATGACTTTAAAAAGCTTAACAAGCAGTCGAAAAATTATTGAGATTGTTAACAGATATGGACACTGTATAAGTTATCAAGGCGTTGAAGAACTAGAAACAGAAACAACATACACTTCCATTGAAAAGTCCAGTTTATGCCCTGAAAGGATTATGTATACGTGTGTGTGATTAGAGAGTGAAGAAAATACATTTTGTATGAAAAAATTCCTCATTGAGTGGGGGTGGGGGGGGCTGTAACCCCCCTAACCCAGGGGTCGGCAACCTATTGAAAAGGAAGAGCCAAAAATTACAATTTACAAAATTTTCCAGTTTTTAAAGAGCCACCAAAAATTTGCGTTTCAATATTATAATATCTGCTTAATATATTTGATTTTTGATTTAAAATAAACGGCTTTAAATACGGCCATTTTATTACTTAGTTGACACTATCCTCATATATGTAATACAATTCTGTTACTGATTTTATTATATTATACGCGTATGTACCTTTGAGAAGATAATTCTCTTCTAATTCATATTCTTCTTGAAACAACAAGCGTAGACTCACAAAAACCGCAAGCGATTAAATTAACACACATGTAACGTAACGTCGACCGCGCTATCCGAGAATGGCTGACTGACATATGGATGAGACAGAAATGGAATGCAATTGTCTGAAAGATAAACATGGTCACTAAGTCTCATCTCTAAGAACAAAACAATAGTTCATATTCATCTCATTACGGTCATGTTAAGCAGCAATTTGTAATGAACAATTATGAAAATAGAAGCTATTGAGAAATTAGGTACTTAAAAATATATTTTCTTATTTTTAAAGGGTTTTGATAATAAATTATTATTTTTTTCGCATGGTGGAGAGCCGCAACTTTTCATCAAAAGAAATCCGGCTCGCGAGCCCCAGGTTGCCGACCCCTGCCCTAACCCCTTCCCCGTGGCTACGCCACTGATTTCGACGTAGTTTAAAGTTTTTTATAGATTTTGAAACTGAAAATTGTACGATTCCTGAAAAATGACAATGGAATAGTATGAATTTAGGAATAATGTTAGATGGCAAGAAAACTAGTCACCTTTTCATTATAAGGTGGCCAGTTATCTTGTTCCCGAGGGTGAGGGTTGTCACCTTAGACAGCTTCCCCTTTATTTAGTTTCTGAAAAGAACAAAACTCTACAGAAATAAGAAAAATCATAATTCGGCATAACTTAATTAAAATGTCAGGATCAATAATTTTTAATATGTGAAAACAACGTAGTAAGTTTGATATAATACGTTTTTGGCCTCTCCATGGCACAGTGATCACTGAAAATGGTAGACGGCCAAAGTGTGAAGGTCCCGGGTTCGGGTTCCATCGCGCGGCTGTCGATCTAATGGTCCGGAGTTTTGGTAGGCTTTCGCCAGATGTAACGTGAATACGCGTTAGAACCCCTTAGAAAGACCTCCTACCAAGGCACCCCCATCCTTGGCAGATCGCCTTTGCGTAGCGTTGCCATAATCACACAAACAAGTAATACGTTTTTGAGAAGGTGTAAATGAATTTTTTTGTTTGAAATAGCCGAATACTTTTAAAATATACTTTAAAGTAACGGTTCTCAACCTTTCAACGTCGCCCCTCGCAAGAAAGACTAATTTACGGTGGCGCCCTCTCCCCCTCTTTCAGAATTTTAAGCATACATTCAGCTTTTGATTCTTCAATGATGAACATGTAGTGTAGTCGCTTTTTCTACAAAATAATGTTATAAATAAAGTTTGAGTAAACATTTTAAACGGAAATAGATATGTTCTGGAGGAAAAATAAGAATAAGCGAGATGTTATTATTTTTTTTTAAACATACATTATCACTTGCCTTTTACTGTTTTTCTCGCGCTCCCCCTGCAAACGCTCTCCGCCTCCCTATGGGTGGGGGGCGCCCCACCGGTTGGGAAACGCTACTTGCCTGTAGAGCGTAATGTGTTTGGGTGCTCCGGTAAAATATCTATTTAAGCTATATGCAAATTTCAATAGATTCCTGGGTGCGGTATATATATAATATAGAATAGCTAACTTACGTAATATGGAATTCCAAGATAATCCATCGAGCAAGTGAAAAGTAAACTTACGTAGTAAGGAAATCACGATAGCACTTGATACCAATTAATAAACTGAAGCCGAGAACAAAATTAGAAAACGGTGGCCATAAATATTGTGTAATCAGAGCCTTCAAAGCCAAAGAATGGTTATAAATTTGTAGTATTCAATATATATATTTACGTCAGTAATTATACGGATAGACGGAGAGAGAGACAAAACCAAAATCCTTGCTGGAATGTGCTTAAAAAATCATACTTCGTTTTGAACTAAATAACTTCTAAATCCTTGAAAAAAAGTGCCCTAACACAATGAAACTGTTAACTAGAACGCAGAAACGTAATAACAGCCATTGGTAAAGGAACACGAATAGACAGCTTTGTGCTCTCACAAGTAAAAAGAGGCTAATTTTTCTTTATCTGTCGGCATTATTTAGTTATTAGTTTTTATTCGACAATTACAACTAAAACTATTAGTTGTAGTTGTAAGGTTCAACTAACTCTGCTCAACTAAATTAGTTTTAGTTGAACCTCCAACTAAAACTAATTTAGTTGAGACAAGTTAGTTGAACCTTCAACTAAAACTATTAGTTGTAGTTGTAAGGTCCAACTAACTCGGCTCAACTAAATTAGTTTTAGTTGAGCAGTAAATTAAAACTAATTTAGTTGAGCAGATTTAGTTGAACCTTCAACTAACGACTATTTTAGTTGAACATTTAGTTGTGTTCAATTAAAACTACCTTAGTTTTTAGTTGAATGTTTAGTTCAATTAACATTTTAGTTAATGATGCCCATCTCTGGTACACCTAAGTAATTTTGAGTCGGTGCCAAACAATCAATGAACAAAGATCACAAAATTATCTAAATCTCCATTGTTAATTGGGGTGATTTATTGTTCACACACAGATTTTAATGCTGAGTGTGTATTACAAAGTAGACCTCATCGTGAGCGATGTGCGGAGAGCACATTTTTTGGAATGTTAATGTTTGTCGCTGGAGATTTCAAGTTGCATTGTTAATTTGATTTGGTCATTTCTTTAAATTTAAGGTGATTTAGTGGTCTTTGTTCATTGATTGTTTGGCACCGACTCAAAATTACTTTATACTTACATTAGTTTAAGAACTTAGTTATCAAGGTTAATTAAAAACTCTAACTAATTACAAAAATATATATTTAGGTATACTTATATTAGTTTAAAGAACTTACTTATTTAGGTTAAATAAAAAAGGTTTACTATTTTTTGCTTTTCAGTTTTTTCGGCGGTTTAATTTTTTTGTTAAAAAGCTTTTATTTTATAATTTTTTTGTGGCTATAAATCTCCAGCTATAAACATTCCAAAAAATGCGCTTTCCGCACGTCGCTCACTATGAACGAGCTTTAGCAGAAAAACAGATTGAGAGGTCTACTTTGTATTACACAACTCAGCATTAAAATCTGCGAGTGAACAATAAATACCCCCAAATTAACAATGCAGCGTGAAATCTCCAGCGATAAACATTAACATTCCAAAAAATGCGCTCTCCGTGCGTCGCTCGCGATAAACAAGCTTTAGCAGAAATGCAGACTTTGTAATACACAACTCAGCATTAAAATCTGTGAGGGAACAATAAATCACTCCTATTTTCCCACCCTTAGGGTAGGAACTTTCTTTCCAAATTTATATGGGACCAACTTCGAGGTATACCCTATCCAATAAAAAAAGAATTATCAAAATCGGACTACTCTGTAAAAGATTATGCGTGGTCACACATTACAATCTGAGTGAACAATCAACCATCCCCTGTTTTCCTACCCTTAGGATTGGAATTTTTTTTTCCAAATTTATACGGGACCAACTTCGGGGTATATCCTTTTAAAGTGTGCAAAGTGTTTTCTTTAAAAATTTTTGAGTACTGAAAATTTTCTTTTGGAGGGTTGTTGTTTTTCCTGTGGTTTGGTTTGGTGTAGGTAACTGTGTCGACTGCTGTGATTCTGGTGCGGGTATTATTCCTTTTTTCTATTCTAAATTATTTTTTGTGTCAGGTTGTGTTACTACATTGTTTATTTTTTTTGGCTTGCGATGCTTGTCTGTCCAACTGGCCTTTGCGACATGTCCCTGTGTTAAATTTTTTTTGTATTGTGTGAACAAAAATTTTTGTGCCAAAAATTTCTCTGGGAAGGGGAAGGGAATGATGTGTGGTATCAACCTACTTTTATATCAAGTGATTTCGCATTTTTCTAATAATAAGTTTTACAAGTGTTTTTTTTTCTTTTCTCAATAACTTACAATAGTTTTGTTATTTTTTAATGAGTATTCTACCCTTTTTTTTAGTTATGTTAATAATGATATATCTTTAATGCTTCCCTAAGTATTTTCTTTTAATATTTGCTTAATTCACTTTATTATATTTTTGCCTTAAATCTGTTTTTCTATGATACCAATTTGGTGACCCCATGTTATTTTTTTTTCCCTTCCTACTTCTGAAGCTAATTCCTAAGATGTTTACTTAAATTTAAATGTTTTTCTTTTATTTTATTCTTTTGCTAATATTTTGGATAGATTTCGGTCCTAGTTAGGAATAATTCTTAATTTTGAGCATTTCCCCGTGCGATTTGACTATTTTTACCGACCTAGGTACTGTTTCGGTCAATCGCCATTTTTTTTTGTTTCGAATAACGCACGTTTACATTTCTCACCATCTTGAAACCGACCGCCATTTTTTTTAACCTAGCGCGTCCTTTCACACTCGATGCATTCTTCCCGCGCAAGTCTGGTCTGGAACTTTCTCGAAGGACGCCACCATGCTGGCGATCGCCGATTGGCGGAGAGAGCGTCGCCTTGAAGTGAGTTAGCTTCGCGCGGGGTGCGTCCCGATACTAGCGTCTAAACGACATGAAAAGTCTCTTATCACAAAATGAGCACGCATGCGCAGTAAGGCGGCTGGGAACTTAGAAATTTTCAGCTGCGGGTGGAGAAGAGGGACGGTATATTTTTGCGCTTTCCCGAGATGGGTATCACAAAATGAGCGCGCATGCGCAGAAAGACAGGACAGTTGCGATTTTAATTTGTAAATATTGCTGATTTGTTTACATTGACGCTGACCGGCTTTTTTAATCGCCAGATTATCAATTGTTTAATTAATCTACGTTACCAAATTATTTTCATAGAATTTCGACATGTCTTTCGAAAATAATGAAAAACGGCCCTTTTCAGGGCCATATATGAGTGGAAACCAGAGTAATTCTGCTGATGCCGAAAAAGGAAGTTGCTACACTTGCAACTTTTGCTCAAAAACTTTCAGCCGACGGAGTAATCTAAATCGGCATGTCATATCGCAGCATTCTTCAAGTTCTGATGTGATTAAGGTATTTACCTATCCATGCAGCCAATGCCACTGTAAGTTTAACAAGGCACATCATTTGAATTACCACCTTAAGAAAGCACATGGAGCACAAAGTTTCTCAGTGTCTGAAACTGTCTCAGTATCTGATAGTGCACAATGCTCTTCAGTGCCTGAAACTGCCTCAGCATTGGAAAGTGCAGAACATTCAAGCGTCTCAGCAGCAGCAAAGTATTTACATAAATGCCCACTTTGTAGCAGCTTCTTTCCTGAGAAAGATATTACATCGCATTTCACTATTGTTCATGATATTAGGGTTGACTCTCAGTCAGTAGAATTTGATAATTTTGATTTGTTTTGTGAGTGGAAGAATGGTATTGAAAGGGACACTAAATCGAAATATAACATGGCATCTAAGAAAACAGTTGAAGATCAGAAATATTTCTATTATAATTGTCATCGCTCTGGAATACTTGTGTCCAAAATTGAGAGAAAGCGATACCTGAAAGTGCAAGGCAGTAATAAAATTGACGGGTTTTGCCCTGCATCAATTAAAGCACGTGTGACACAATCTGGTAAGGTGGAAGTTATATTCTGCTCAGTACATGTCGGCCATCAAAATGATTTGGGACACTTACCACTCACAACTGAAGAAAGAGCAAATATTGCCTCAAAAATTGCAGCTGATATTCCCTTTCAAAAAATCTTGGGCAGTGTACGAGACTCCATTTCTGATGCTGGACTTGAACGTTTGCATTTACTTTCAAGAAAAGATCTGCACAACATCCAAACCTCATTTAATTTATGCCATTCTGCTATTAGACATAGTGATGACAGTACAAGTGTTGACGCTTGGGTCAGAGAAATGCAAGAGGGAAACAACTGTGTTTTGTTTTATAAAACAGTTGGAACGAGGGCAGAAGAGTATTCTGAGTTAAAGGAAGATGACTTTATTTTGATAATTATGACAGAGGCCCAAAAGGAAATGCTTTCCAAATTTTCTTTTGATTGCATATGCATAGATGGCACTCACGGCTTAAATAATTACGGTTTTGAGCTAGTAACACTTTTGGTATTGGATGACATGCGACAAGGTTTTCCTTGCGCATTTTTAATAACCAGCCGAACTGATCAAGCAGCTATTAGAATATTCTTTTCATGCATTAAAAAAGTTGGCAGCATTTCCCCTCGTGTATTTATGAGTGATATGGCAGAATCATTCTTTAATGCATGGATTCAAGAAATGGATAAACCAATTTTTCGCCTGTTTTGTGCATGGCATGTTGACCGGGCATGGCAGAGAAATTTGAAGAAACTACCCGAGACCAAACGAAAATATGTATACAAAATACTTAGAACATTGATGCATGAAAGTGATGAGCAAACATTCAATCGTCTAATGGAAGAAACCTTAAAGGCTCTAAAACAAGATTCTGATACAATTGAATTTTCAGATTATTTTGAGCAGCATTATGCAAAAGATGCAAGACCATGGGCATACTGCCATAGAGTGAATAGTGGCCTTAATACCAATATGCATATTGAACGTATGCATAACACATTGAAACATATATATTTACAGGGGAAGCATGTCAAACGCTTAGACAAAGCAATCAATGCCATCATGCAATTCGTCAGAGACAAATTAGTTGACAGACTCATCATTTTAAATAAAGGCAAGCTTACAAGTAAAATTATGGATATAAGGCATAGGCACAAAATAAGTTTATCTCTGACTAATACAATAATAACTACTGAAGGAGGTTGGTCCGTGAGTTCTTCCAATGGTACAGATATTTATTATATACAAGATTGTAATCCCTCTTGCAAGTGCAGACTTATTTGTTCAGACTGTGAAGTTTGTATACACAGGTATACTTGCTCATGTCTAGATGTAAGCATCAGATGGAATATGTGCAAGCATATTCACTTGCTTTGTACATCACTTTTGAAGGAAGCAAACACTAAGAGTTATGAGGCAGATGATGATTCTTTTGATAATCTCTGCATTGAGGAGAGCAATGAAACTCAATCTATAATTCAGAACCTGGGCAAAGAAAAACAGCAGCTAGCCGGATCTCTTGAAGAAAACAAAGCCCTCATGCTTCAAGAATGTAAAAATATAATTGACAAAATAACTTCGTTTGATGAATTAGCTATATTTAGAAATAAGATAAAATCAATTGAGCCAGCCTTGCAAGCATTCCGAGAGTCAACTCATAACTTACCCAAATCATTTATTCCTACCAGTGATGAGTCTGCACCACCCAATAAAAAAATAAAACTGCAGCGGGGTTTTAAACCTAAAAAGAAATTGGTTAAAAGGACCTTGACTAAGCCATCTGCCCAGGAATCTCAAAATATTGCTTTAACATTATTATTAAGCAATCATGAAGATATTCAAAATATCCCTATCTCAAATGTTAATGAAAACACAGAAGATTCTGTATAAACAGGCATGTAAGATATGAGGCTTTTTCATTTTGTTTGAGATTTGAATCTACATATGAGAATTTTTACACTTGTACTACAAGCAAATAAAATTAAGAATGTAATATGATAATAATAATAATAATTACAGCATTTACATCAAAGGACGAATTCTATTAATGAAGTTTCAACTTTCTGAACGGTTTCCTCCTGCAAATCGAACTTTTTCTTAAATATACCACACTGTTTTCCAACTGAATTATCTGTCTTGCATTACATTTCGTCATGCAAATTAAAATTGAATACTTGACGCAGTGGTTGTTAAATAAAGCGACACCAGTCAACTGCTTTAAACTAAAAAGAACATATTTTAATGAACAATATACAGGTACACAACGGCAACCGTTCTGTTGCACTGAACCGAACAACACATGAAGTTTAAACGTCCTTATATACAGCCACGCCATATCTCGGGCGTACATTTGCATTTACCTGGTTTCTTCTTCTCTTGGACGTCGGAACGAAACCTTGTGACTCTGACAATACTGCTACAGTCTTCTCTCTTCTGCCTTGCCATTACTTCATGAAAAGTAAAAAATCAGTGTTGCTGTTAAAATAATAATTATCTAATTTTTTAAAAACATTAAAAATTGATTCCTTGTGAATTTCTTCTGTATTGCTGTATGTGATGCTTCTTTTTTACCCTGTTTCAAGGGATTCTTCTTCTGGTGTCAAATGGAAAATAATTTTCATTTGTGGAAATATACACGAATATTCTGTGTATGAACTGTTTTTTTTCTCATAAATGCCTCTTTTTACATCATTAATGTCAATAATTTTCATCGCTGCCTCTGAAAATTAAATCTGCTCCTGCCCTGCTTTATTAAAAGCAAAAAAAAAAAAAAAAAAAAAAAAAAAAAATTGCTGCTGCTTAAACAAGATTTATCTAATTTTTAAAAATGGAATTTCATCTGAATTTCTTCTCCTTCATTGCTGCCACCTGAAAAATAGTTTTCAACTGGGAACATACGCGAATGCGTGTATCAGAACTGTTTTTTTCTTAAATATACCATGCTGTTTTCCAACTGAATTATCTGTCTTGCATTAATTTTCTTCATGCCAATTAAAATTGAATACTGCTACAGTCATCTCTCTTCTGCCTTGCCATTACTTTATGAAAAGCAAAAAATCAGTGCTGCTGTTAAAATAATAATTATCTAATTTTTAAAATACATTAAGAATGGATTCCTTGTGAATTTCTTCTGTGTTGCTGTATGTGATGCTTCTTTTTACCTTGTTTCAAGGGATTATTCTTCTGGTGTCAAATGGAAAATAATTTTCATTTGTGGAAATATACACGAATATTCTGTGTATGAACTGTTTTTTCTCATAAATGCCTCTTTTTATATCATTAATGTCAATAATTTTCATCGCTGCCTCTGATAATTCAATATTCTTTTGTCTTTTACTCCTGCCTTGCCATCGCTATTAAAAAAAATAATAAAGATGCTGCTGCTGAAATAATAATTATCTAATTTATAAAAATGAATTGCTTCTGATATCTTCTTCTGCATTGTTGCATACGATGCTTTTCTCCATTACTGTCACCTGAAAAATACTTTTGAAAAGTGAAAATACACGAACATCGTATATCAGAACTGTTTTTTTAATGTCGCTCAAGAAAGTCAATAATTTTCCTCGCTGCCTCTGATAATTCAATCTTCTTTTGTCTTTTACACCAGCCTTGCCATCACTATTCAAAAATAATAATAAAGATGCTGCTGCTCAAATAATAATTATCTAATTTATAAAAAGAATTCCATCTGATATCTTCTTCTTCATTGCTGCGTACAATGCTTTTCTCTCATTGCTGTCACCTGAAAAGTACTTTTCAACTGTGAAAATACACGAATGTTGTGTATCAGAACTGTTCTTTTAATGTCGCTCAAGAAAGTCAATAATTTTCCTTGCTGCCTCTGATAATTCAATCTTCTTTTGTCTTTTACAGCACCCTGGCCATCACTATGAAAAAATAATAATAAAGATGCTGCTGCTCAAATAATAATTATCTAATTTATAAAAAGAATTCTATGTGATTTCTTCGGTGTCGTCCCAGAACCCGCGGTAACCCCAGAATGGGGTGGGAAATGTTGGGGAAGAGAAGAGAGATTTACGACTATTTCTCCTCATCAAGGTCAGTAACGAGATCGGGGATTACAGAATTCAACTTAGCGATAGTCCCTCCTCCCCCTCTCAGAGCTCTCTTATCAATTCTGTGCTTCAGCGCCTTCCTGTCTTCAAAATACAAAAGCCGAATGAGATGGAAGAATCACTTGTTTATGTCTTCGAATTCAAAGCGATTTTTCTCAATACTTATGAAAAAGCTATTGGTTCGATATAAACTGAAACTTTTTTGAGGGAATTTTAAATCATACTCATTCTTATGAAAAGAAAATTAATGAATTCTTCTGTAACTTTAAAAGTACGAAATTATAATAATCGAACAAAAATAAAAATACTCATTATAGTTAAGTAATTACTATAGTAATTATACAATTTAAATTATATGCTTATATAGATATTCATTTACATTACACGACGCACAGGAAGTACAGCAAGGGGGCTAATAGGGCCAAAATTTTTGATTATCATATTTATTTAGTCTAATCAAATGGATATGCCCCCTTCATTTAACTTATGAACAGCAGTTAGCTGTGGCATTACAAAACTTTTGCCCCTCTCCCGAAATGTGTTTCATATTGCCAAACCTAGAAAGAAAATGAAATATACTATAAGAATTTTTTTTATCAGCAAATAATCTCTCCCCTCCTCCCCCCCCCCCAAAAAAAAAGAAAAGAAAAAACCTCGAGTGTAGTCCGCTTTAATAATAAATACTCTAAGTAGACAATTTGATACAAATACATATGAATTATTAATGTAAGCAGAAATTACATTTTTAGAGAGATTAATTAAAAGGTTTTTGTAGATATTGTATAGCGAAAAGTTTTTCCAAGAATATATTTTCCTTGGAATAAACTATAAATTTTGACTTCCTTTAACTAAAGACAAACTTTAAAACAAAATACTGATTACGATAAGTTTCATCAAATAAATTATGCATTTAAAATAAATGCTTGAATTCAAACTAATACCCGGAATAAACGTGCATTTCTTAACACTTTTTATTTAAATATTTTTATTTTATTTTGGTGATTTCAAAGTTAAATTCATAAATAAAGTGAATTGCAGAAACTTTGAAAAGTGCTTGAAGAAAACAAGATGTTGATGGGTGATTTCTTTTCCTCTTCTACAATAAAGAAACAGTATCTCCGCAATTATTTAATATTATTGATTTGTTCAGGCAAAGCATACTAGGGCTATCTTCCAAAGAGAAAAATGTTTTGAGCGAGCACGTTTTAAGGGGGCGTAACGAGTATTTACGTTACATCTGGGGAAAACATCCCAAAACTCCAGATCGACAACTGCGTAGGAAGGCAGAACGCTGGAACTTCATGCTTTAGCCATCGGACAATGTTCATCAATTATTTAATTATTAATATTTTATAACGCATTTTACAATTTAACAGTGCTTTATTCGATGTATCAAGTTGCGCTGTTTTTAAAAGCACGTTTTGTAAATATTTAAACGATTTTAATACTTTAAATCTATAAAGTTTTAATATAGTATCTCTGATCGGATCATTTTTCTTTCAACACAAGGAAACCCGTAAAAAATTTAACCCTTTGAGGCGCAACCCTTTCCCAAAGCTGAAAAAAGGGCAGTCGTTGCGCACAGCCAGCTGCGTCAAAAAAAAGGGTCTCTAGATCTGTGGCACGCGATGAACGTTTCGATCGTCCGCCATCTTGCTGTTAGTTAAGTAAAGCGATGGCAACGGCTGCCCTTTTTTCAGCATTGGGCAATCTATCCGGCTGTTCTCGCATTTTTCCATTTTTCATCAGATGTCAGTGCTGCTAAAAATAATCGTGACAATTTTTTTAAGGGAAATGACGAGCTAAAAAGTAAAGGATTCTCGTGGAGCTATGTCACCCGCAACTATTTTTATAGAAATCAAATCTATTCTTCGTGACTGGCAATAGTCAAAACGTCAGAGTTTGGTGTTCCCAGAGCGGGAACACTGCGCCTATTGAAAAGGGAAAATATTATTAACTTTCGCTCAACAAATAAAACATTTTTCCATAAAATATTTTGTATTGCATTAAAAACTATAAATAAATAAATAATTTAAAGAAACTCTAATAATTAGAAAGCATTTAAAACCACAACCTATTGGAAATGAGAAAAATTGTTTAAACCAAACGCTTAAAAAATAATCTTGTTTAAATTAAGCTAATCTGGCAGTGAAAAGTTTCTTTTTAATAAATATTTTGTCAAGACACAGACTGGAGTTTCTTTTTGTATTTTTAAGTGGAACGGCTAAAATACGGTTAACTACCTCCCCGATTGCGATAGTTCATATGTTTAATATGCTTAGGAATTCCTGATAACAATAGCTTTCTAAAGAAATATTATCACTGTTCCCAAACCTACTGAAATTTTGGAGGTGCACGGGAAACATTTGAGGGGGGCACATATCGAATTTTAAAGCAGAAAGGGGAAGTTTCTTTAAAATTTCAAACATGTTTATTTTTTTTTAAATTGACTAAGTTGTTCGGGGGGGAGACACAGAGGGGAAATGTGCCCCCCTCAACGCTACGCCTATAGGTCATATGTATTGTATGCTTAGCTGTGACGTAGCTACACTGGGTGACATCCGGGGCGGATATAAGTGGTGTCACCCCCCATATGAGCATTTTTGCCCCATACATGCGATATTTTTGGAATTTTTGCTGTACAAGCCGTCGGGTGTCACCTTTTTGAGGGTGACACCCGGGGCGGACCGCCCCCCCCCTCGTCTTGCTACGCCACTGATGCTTAGGATAACAGTAGTTATGAAGGTTTACCTCCGCTCCAGACCTACGTAACTGCACCAAAATTTACGCCTTTACTCCAAAACAAGAGAAATTTGGGCATAAGATCCATTCTAATGCCTTCCTCACGTATGTTACAAAAGAAAGAAATTGTGTGTCCAATATTTACTAAAAATGAATCATGTTGGCGTTTTTTCCGCACACCTTTCGCCCCCACTTTTAACCCCACCCCAACGTATTACCGTATTTTCTAACTTTTACTTTCTACAGATCGCTTATGAAAACCAGGCATGTAGACAGAAAAAATTTTTGGGGAATGCGCAAAAGATGGTAAAGGTAGAACATCTCATAAAAAGGCTTAATTACTGATATCCAATTAACAAAAATTAAGGATTTTTTTTCTGGAGGGGGTCGAAGGCATGCCCCTGTGGTCACCCTTTGGCTTGGCTACATGCCTGATGAGAACAAAAATAAGAAAAGAACGTATAATGATGAGGGATATCCAGGGGCAAACGCCCAGAGGCCCGCGATTGGAAGCTCCGCATGAAAATTTAGTTTCCGAAAAAATATATGAATTATAAATGCAACATTTGTCTGTTATGTTATTATTTTTTTCCGTACATTTTAGTAATTAGTCGAATTGAATTAAACTCTTCCTTGCCAACTTTGTAAAGCTGCTTTACAAATTTTCTTGAAACTTGAGTATTAGTAATGTAGATTAATTAATATTTTTAATGATTACTGCATGTCTTAATCCATCGGATTTATGATATGTTGCACTGCAATATTACGTTCAGACGCCCATGTTGCATAAATGTTCAACAGCACCGATAATATTTTTTTTTAAACTTGCGGGGGGGGGGGTGGCTTTTAACTTAGGTTGTCAGTTATTATGCAATAAGAAGAAAATAGTAAAATAATCCAAAATTTCACTCTACTAATCGTTAGGGGTGGAGTGGGTATATGAGCCCACCCCCTCTTCTCCTTTGTCTAAGCATGACTTTTTTGTTAAGATAATAGCTCTTAATCAGAATGTTTAATTTTTATTAGCATTCTTTCACTATATTATGATGAAAGTTTGATGATGGGGCACAAATGAAAGTCATTTAAAGCAGTTCTTTTAAGAAAGCACACAGTTTATCACCCGCTGTTAACCTTTTTACACACCGCATTGAGATCCAGGCACATTTTAAATTAGTCCTCCCCCCCCCCAATATTGTGTTTTCTAATGCGTTAGCGAAAGGTTATTAGTCATTTAAATGGGGGAGAGGGACTTTTTTATATAATTTTTACTGTGTTTCCAATTGGGAACATGGGTCATTTCTGACTATAATTTACATTGGTTTCAAAAACTGAATATACTGATGGGTATTTTAAATAATAAATGAAATACTAAGACTTAATAAAAGATTTATTTTTGAATTTCAGTAAAGATATGAATTAAGTTTGAAGAAGGGGAGGGTGCATCAAGATAGCTCTGTAAATATTTATGAAAAAGGCTATTTTCATGACTTTTTTCCAGTTTCCCAGTCATGATAGAAATGCAACTTCTATTTTAAAAAATGAAGTCAATTTTTAACTTTATCTGCTAATTTTTTCAAGTCAATACTGATAAAATTTCATTTTTGAATAAATTTTTAATTCGATGTTCCCAGTTAGGAACATTGGACGCAGGGGCGTAGCCAAAGGGGGGGGGGGGTCATAACCACCCTTCATGAGGAATTTTTTGCTATACAAAATGTATATTCTTCACTACATTATCATACACTCGTATACATATCTATGAGTTGTAGTTGTCTTAACCCCCCCCATGAAAAATTTCTGGCTACGCCCCTGTTGGACTGTAAAGGGTTAAAAGAATCAAGTAACAACAAAAAAATTGAGAATGTCCATTCATAAGACGTATTATCATTATTATAAAAACCAGACCTGTAAGAGCTAAAGAACATTCAGCATAAATCTTTAAAATGCAATATTTTTTTAAGGTCTTTTGAAATGAAAGATGAATCAGGATAATTTGTCATGCAATTTCTGTGCTTCTCAAAGTGTTTTGTTAAACTTACTCAGTATTTACCTATTGGCTTGTCCGAGAGTAGAGCTTGTATAGTAACATTGTGTATTCTTCTGAGTATCGCTAACTAAACTAAGTGAGTAAACTAAGTTTGTTTTTGAAATTTGTAAAGAGTTCGATCCCCCCCCCCCCCAAGAAAAGTCTTAAATTCTCTCATAACGAAATATTTAATATAATGGGCACCGTTAATAACATTTTTCAAGATACAGTAACTAAAAACTAAAAAAAAGAAAAAACATGAACGAAAATTTTCTGAAATGTGATGAAATAATAATGCATAGTAAGTATATTGTATAGTGTGTAAGGAAAATCAACACTAGGGGTGTCTGTTCTTGGAGAGGATGCCTTGAGCGAGGTCACTTTTAAGGGGTTCTAACGCGTATTCACGTTATATTTCGAGAAAACCGCCCAAAAATGTAGGCCGTCAAATCGACACCCGCGGGTAGACAAGAACCTTGGTTCTTCACGCTTCCTGCATCTACCAAATTCACTGTGCTATCCACTCGCCCACATGTCAGGACCGTTACAGAATAAAACCTGCCTTAAGTAAATCCTTAACTAAGCATAAACTTATTATTTAAGAAAATATTTCTTGGTCCAGTGAACAAACACTTAGTCCATTTCTATATAATTTTTATTCAACGGAAAATGAAGTAAACAGAAAGTCTTAAACAAAAGTATGACTTTCTATTTAAGACAAGTTTTATTATATAACAATAAAACTTAATTTCATCTATACCCTATTTACTTTTCGATTAAAATTATTTTTAAATGAAATTTAGTGTAATATGTATTGGCAAATCCAAAATTTTCAGTTAAATACTATTATGTACCTTCATAAACATGTATAAAATCATAAAAAACTCTTATCGTTATTTTAACGTTTAAATCCTACTTTAATAGATACGTGTATCGACTAAACGTATACATTAATTTAGCATTTTAGTCGATATATGTATCGACTTTGATAAATATATCTTTTCAATAACTTGCTTAAAAATATACTGCCTTGTAAATGATGACAGAAAGCATGTATGTAGGTTTAATGAATGTTTGATAAAATAATATTTATTTGACTTCGATGCTCCACTTGTGGTAAACGAAATCTCATTTTGAAATAAATTTGGATCTCCGTACTCGAAGAAAAGAACGCATAAATCAGAGTTTTCTTCCGAAAGAAAACACATTCAACGGAAATCTCTTTTTTCAGTGAAACGGCTTCGATTTAACAATAGCCGTGCGTGACCCCCAAACTTGACCCTGGGTGGACTTTCTTAAGGGACCATCTACAGGATTTTTGTTGCCCAAACAGCATTTTGAGAGGAATGGTAGAATCGGGAAGAAATAAAGGGGGCATGAAAGGGAAAGTGGTTTTTGACAGTTTGGCGGGCTGGCTGCGCGGAGAGTGAGACTAAACCATTTCTTCTGCATTGCTGCATACAATGCTTTTCTCTCATTGCTGTCACATGAGAAATACTTTTCAACTGTGAAAATACACAAATGTAGTGTATCAGAACTGTATTTTTAATGTCTCTCAAGCAAGTCAATAATTTTCCTCTCTGCCTCTGATAATTCAATCTTCTTTTGTCTTTTACACCAGCCTTGCGATTGCTATTAAAAAATAAGAATAATGATGCTGCTGCTCAAATAATAATTATTTAATTTATAAAAATGAATTCCTTCTGATATCTTCTTCTGCATTGTTGCATACGATGCTTTTCTCCATTACACTCACCTGAAAAATACTTTTGAACTGTGAAAATACACGAATGTTGTGTATCAGAACTGTTCGTTTAATGCCGCTCAAGAAAGTCAATAATTTTCCTCTCTGCCTCTGATAATTCAATCTTCTTTTGTCTTTTACACCAGCCTTGCCATCACTATGAAAAAATAATAATAAAGATCCTGCTGCTCAAATAATTATTATCAAATTTTTAAAAATTAATTCCATTTGATATCTTCTTCTGCATTGCTACCTGAAAAATACTTTTCAATTGTGAAAATACATGAATGTCGTGTATCAGAACTGTTTTTTTTTTTTAATGTCTCTCAAGGAAGTCAATAATTTTCGTCTCTGCCTGTGATAATTTAATCTTCTTTTGTCTTTTATTCCTGCCTTGCCATCGCTATTAAAAAATATTAATAAAGATGCTGCTGCTCAAGTTATAATTATGTAGTTTTTAAAAATGAATTCCATCTGATATCTTCTTCTGCATTGCTGTCATCAGAAGAATAGTTTTCAACTTCTTTTGTCACATACACGAATATGATGTATCAGTATTTGTTTTTTAATGCCTCTCTTTATAGTGAGAAAGTCAATGATTTTCCTCGATGCCTCTGATAATTAAATCTTGTTTTGTCTCTTACACCTGCATTGTCATCACGTTATCTCTTGATTCTAAAAAAAAGTAAGGGCCGCTGTCAAAAGCTTGTTCGCCTATCTTCTCCTAAACCGTGGGGATTTGAGTTTTGACTAAGATGCCCACAGATTTGAAAAATTCAGAGGAACCTGCTAAGCTGACTTAAATTTCGAAAATCGAATTATTTTAGAAGATATTAATAAAAAACTGAAAAAATAAACAGAATGGTTGCCAGATTTGGCATAAACTTTTTCATTCCTTTGCAACAAAGCGTTTCCAAGTATCTAGAATCGCGTGAAATTTACAAACATGAGTTAGAATTATGCCCATTTTACGCCAAAATAAAAACTATATGAAATAAGTAACTCAAAATGTGTTACACAAAGTTGACAATTTTCAAATAGTAAGTTCGCTTAGGCAACAGGAGTTTAGAATTAGCGATTATTCGTTTTTCCAAAACAGAATAACTAATATCTTGAAAATGAAAAATAATTAAAATGCAGATTATTTTAAAGCCGGTTCAGTAAAGCTGGATTGTTTGCTACCAGTAGAAAGATTTGGCGGCATTAACTATGCCATTATAGCAGTTATAGTACACTTTGGATATTTGCTAGCGCGACGATATGGTATAATTCGTGGTGCTAAGTATGCCAATCTGCAAACGATTATGTAAATGAAAATATGGATAACGGTTTTCTGGTAACCTTAAATGAACAGTAATTATAAGTTGTGAGCATGTGTAAATTGCCAAATAATGAAAAGTCGCCATTGGTGGCAAGCTATCCTATCTGTTTCGTAGCTTTTATTAACTTTACATGTACGCAAGTCGCCAAATAATGAAAAATCGCCATGGATGGCAAATTGGCAAGGTGTCCAATAGGTTTTACATTATTAAAAATACAGCTGAAATAGATGTTCTGATTTTATTACGCTTTAGTTCCTAATTAATATAACTTTTGAATGGCAACATTAAATATCATTGTGTTTCTGAGGAGTGCAAATAATTTTTCGAGCGATTATAAGCGGAGTCCGCACTCCAGGTGGAGTATAGCTCAGAACCTGTACAACACGGATTCCCATAACAAAATATCTTCCGTGTTATGAGGGGGAGGGGGTCTATTGTAGTGTGAAGTTTAAATTTTTATGTACCAATGAACATGCAAGAACCAAGCAATGTGTAGCTCAATAACATTCTATCTGATCCAATCTTCGGGTTTTGTCTGTTGAAATTATGTCTTTTTTACGAATAAGCCTTATTAGGGGCCAAATGCCTCATACAAAAAGCGAGCATAGCGAGTCTGGGGGCCTTGGCCCCTAGTAGAAAATAAAAAAGCTTGCCGCTGCTCAAACAATAATTATCTAATTTTTAAAAAATTAAAAATCAATTCCATCTGACTGTCATCTGCACTCCTGCATGTGGTGCTTTTCTGCATTGCTGTCACCTGAAAAATAGTTTTCAACTATGCAAGTACACACATGTTGTGTATCAGAACTGTTTATTTCTAAAATGCCTCTTTTCCTTATCAATAATTTTTCCTTGCTGCCTCTGAAAATTAAATCTGCTCTTGTCAGTTACTCCTGCCCTACCTTATTAAAAGTGAAAGTAAAAAAAAAAAAAACTATGATGCTGCTCAAGCAAGGTTTATCTAATTTTTAAAAATGAATTCCATCTAACTGTTATTTTCTCACTGCTGTCACCTGAAAAGTAGTTTTCAACTGTGAAGATACAAAAATATGATGTATCAGAACTGTTTTTTCTTAACCCATTAACGCCCAGCGATCTATTTTTAGATCGACGCGAAATTTGTAAGTCACTCAAATATTTCAGCATTAGTTTATTTTCCTAGTTTAATTTTTTGAATAAAAATTCTGCTTTCCACAAAATACTCAGCGATAACAAGTTTAAATGAGAATATTTCCCTGTCTTATTCATATTTTTAGAAAAAGATATACGTTCTTCATACCACACAGATGTCGGAAATTTATTTATCACTTCTAGCATCAACATAAATTTGAGAATGTGCGGGAAAAAGTTGGGCGCTAATGGGTTAAATGCCTCTTTTTATAGTGAGAAAGCCAGTAATTTTCCTCGCTGCCTTTGATAATTAAATCTTCCTTTGTCTTTTACTCCTGCATTGTCATCACTTTATCTCTACTTATTCGATTTTTGGCATTTTTTCTCACCTAATTCGTAATAACGGCGGAAATTACGCTCGCAGCAAAACGGCATTTGTATCATCGGATAGAGGAGGAAATTTTCTTTTAAAGACAGAGTGTTCTGAATACGTAACATGATTTACCGATTTTTAGGAATTTTTTTACTAAACATCTGCTTCGCGATTTTTTTTCGTAAAATAATTTTAAAACTGTCGCATCTTGAATTCTATCCGTCATAACTTTTAGATATTTTGACAAATCGTGAAACATTCTTTTCTCCCTCTTTTAAAATAAAAACGAAAAAATTATGTAAATTAGATGATTTTTTACGAATTTTAATGAAGCCTAATGTTTAGAATTTAATAGCATCAACGCGATCTTACGCCATTCATTACATTGCGATCACGGCACGAGAATTTATGTTCGGTTGTTGCCACAGAAAGGATAAAAAAAGGGTTTTTTCAACCAATCGAGTTTTTAAATGGGATATCAGAATTTCAATTCGCAAGTGAGGATCTATGACGTCAAATGCTTTAAGATACCTAAAAATTACGCCATAATTTTAACTCATTTATTCCAGCTCTGTTTTCAACACAGGGAGACGATATTTTGATTAAAATTTACTGTAGAAATAAACTAAGAAATTCACGATTATTATTATTAGAAGTGGTATTTTAATCCGAATTTAATTTAAATTAATCCGAATTTAATTTAAAAATTGAAATGTTTTCACGGCGCTGAAAATGTTCATTTTAAAAGTTACAAAGTTCGTTTCAAAGCGCGATATATTAAAATTTTTCTATTTACTATTTTTATTTTTGCCATTTAATTTAGCGCAGGCGTTGCCTAACATACGCATGCAGGTTGCGAGTATAGTTTTATATTAACGTTGAATTACGTTCCTCCATAAAGGTCCAACGCAAAGTTTTAATGATACCGTTTGAAAACAATTATGCGAAATATCGAAATTAACTCCCTCAATCTACCGGGGTATCCTTTACGGCAGTTAAACAGTGACGTCATAAATTAAAAAAAAAATGCGTGAAATTTGTAAACTCTGCAACTCTAACGCCCTGTCACAATTAAAATGGGAATAAGTAGCTCCTCGAGATTACACAGTTTGATGTTTTTCAGGAGACAGGTCTATGGAGGATATAAAAGATATCGCTATATTAGATACATGGATATTTAAAATGGCACCCCTTGGATATTTTCTCCCCACAGTAAGATGAAATGGTTTGCGGCGCTAAATACGCCAATCTTATAAAACTATGTATAAATTAAATATATATGGAGAGTTTCCTTAATGGCAACCATTATGTGAAATGATTATTATTTATGCTAATGCGTAAATTGCAAAGAATCGCCACAGAATCACAAGATCCCATTGAGGCCAAATAATCTAACCTGTTTCTTTTAAGGGAGCCTTGAAGAGGGAGAAGCGAGTATAGATAGTATTAATGTACGTAATAGGTAGTATTATTAGATTTGTAAAGATAATATGAATAAATCGCAATGTACCACGTTAATAAATATTTCATGAAATTAAAAGGTTTATCCTTTTTCAACGGTTGTCTTACAACCAACTAAATGAAAAGTAATTCTAATTTGCGTTAATATATCCCGCAGTAATTTCAACAGAGGAGATTACTTGAACTTTTTTAAAAATGAAATTCTGTTTTGTCACATGCAGATATGATTTTAGTAGTAAAATATTCCCTTCTTCCCGTATGAAGAGCGGGTGCGCAGCTATTTTAAAACATCTCTTGAAAATAGCATGAATGAATTCAGAAGACCTCAAAACGTGTAAATACACCTAAATCTCGAAGTCGAATTTTTTCATGATTACAATACTTTCCTTATATGGTACATGTTCGGAAAGAAATAAATGGTGCTCCATTTCATGTAGTGTCTTAGGTATTTAATGCTACAACTTGAGCCTAAAAAACAGTATTATGTAGAAATAAGACATTTTGAAAGCCAGGAGTTCTCTGCAAACCATTAAGCTTTCCACTTTTTTGATAGTGAATGACACTGACGTATTTTTTTGAGTCATTATACTGCAATGATCAGGTTAGTACTCATGACACAAACTTTACATTAAGAGTCAAATAATTTTGCTCTTTTTTTTTTTAAATTCCACATCACGAATAATTTCGAATTACACATGTAAGGAAAATTTTCGTTACCTACCGTGCGAAGAACGGGCACGCAGCTAGTAAAAAAATAAAAAAGGATGCTGCTGCTCAAACAATAATTATCTAATGTTTAAAAAATTAAAAATTAATTCCACCTGACTTTCTTCTGCATTGCTGTCACCTGAAAAATAATTTTCAACAGTGATTCACGAGTGTTGTGTATCAAAACTTCTCTGAAATGTCATCCTTCTTCTCAAGTCAATTATCTGCGTTTCATTAATTTTGCTCTGCCACTTAACATTCCATGCTGCTTCTCAAACCAGAATTCTGCCATTTTATTTCTATTTTCTTTTTGCCTCCCATGAATATACAGTCATCTAATTATTATCATCTCATGTCATGCTTTTCTGCCTTGCCATCAGTAAGAAACATTTTTCAAATCAAAATCAATTTTCAACTAAAGAGATTTTCTCAGCTGTTGAATAGACATGAACTTTGAATGTGGCATCAAAAATAACAAATAGATGCTGTTTAGATAATAGTTATCTAATTTAAAAAATAATAAAAAGTATGAATTTCTTCTGCATTGTTGCATGCTGTGTTTCTGCATAGCTGTTACCTGAAAAATAATATTTTCAACTGTCAACGTATATGAATGTCATGTGTGAAATTTTTTTTTCCCTTAAATGCGACTCTTCTCATATCAATTATTTTCCTTAAGGCCACTGAAAATTAAGTCTTCCTGTCATGTACTTCTACCTTGCCATCTCCTTGTAAAAAGTAAAGAAAGCAATGTTGCTGTTCAAGTAATGGTTATCTCATTTTAAAAAAATTAAAAATGAATTTCTTAAATGCTTTCAAGTCAATAATCTTTGCTGCATTAATTTTCCTAAAAGACACCAATTTTAATTATGGCATCAAACATGATATGATGCTGCTGTTTAATTAAGAATTATCTAATTTTTAAAAGATCATATGGCATAAAAATTTCTTCTGCCAATGGTGTAATTAAAATAAATGATTACATCAACTAATGTGATGCATCATCTGCATGACTATCACCTGAAAAATATTTTTCTACTGTGAACACACGCGAATCTCAGAATCAAATAATATTCAAAATTAAAATCTATGATGCAGTTCAAATTTTACCTTTTAAAAAAAGAATACCTTGCAAATTTCTTCTACCACAACTACTGATTAATGTTAAAAATTATTAAATCGCAGCTGTCTTTTTAAATTATTAACATTTTTTTTAGACCAAATCAATATAGAATACATTCAAGTAGTTATACTATACTTTTTTTATACTCTGCCATCCATAGGGAAACACTGCAAAATGCCATATGGTTCTGATTTTTTTCTGTTTTACTGTTTACGGATGTTTTAACTGTCTGTCAGAGTACATATACATAATAAAGCCTGTGAAGAGACAATATGAAATATTTTAGTCTGATGCTGGAATTCAGCTAAGGTTGGTGGGAGAGAGAAGAGCTTTTCCTTTGAAATTTGAACCTTTAATAATCAAATTACATTAATGAATTTTCTTTGATAAATTATAGCATTTATCCTCTGAAATATTTTACTGGCTACATGTAATTTTATTTCTATAAAAACATTTTTAAAAATAACTCTACTTCTTAAATGATATAAAATTTTGAACTACTATAAAACAAAAAGTAAAGAACAACATTTATTTATTTATTCAAACCACCTCATGTTTTAGCTAAGTCGATATATGTAGTTCAGTAAACAACAACAACAAAAAAAAAGTAAGAAAATCTGAAACACTTTCAGATTTTAAAAATGCACTACAGTGCTATATATTAAAAGCATATCATAATACATGCGTATTCCCTATTTTCTTTCCTCATTCCATTAAGTTGGAAAGTGTATCATTATTCATAAGTGCACAGTATTTTTCTCCTTGTTCCATAAAACACATCTTTGGGATCAAAATCTATCTAAATACCACCTACTAAAACTGTTTTACAATCTTTGCCAAGCATATTCCAACTGTACTTTACTGCTTTAAATACTATTCGGAATGTGCATCATAATCCATGAGTGTGCAGTGTTTGTCTTTCTTGGGTTGATTTCTACTTTAAGGTCGTGACTCTCATCAAGGTGGCAATAATTAAACATATGCAGTTACCAAACGATTTTTTGTACTTATGTGGCAACCTTAATTTAAAACTGCAATGACAATTTGGAACAAAATGTAAGTACAGCATTCCTTTACTTATTTATTAATTTTGGGTTGCCAATTAATGTAGTTTTAATGATTAGGTGTCTTCAAATTCCTTAAGTGTGTTTATCGCTAAGTTCACTTTAGTTTTCATCTAATTCCTTTGAATAGAAAATTAAAAAAAACTGAATTTCTCCTGTATATCTATGATACAGTGTTGGGTGGAACATATCTACTGTGTAAAACGTAATTCTCATGTCAAAGGAAGAGAGTTTAAACCACGCAATTAAAAAAAAAAAGTAGTTTGGATAAACATGTTACCTGTATTAGAAAATAATTGTATACCAGTACTTTTACTTTTAGAATCATGAAAGTATGCCATTTTTATGCTTCATTACTACTTACCACATACTGTTATGAATTTTGCCAGTTAAGAATTCAGCAGAGCAGGGCAGTGTAGAGAATTTATCCAAAAGAATGCTTATGAAGTAATGTTAATTAAAAGCAGAACAACACAAGCATTCTTTTAGCTTTAAAAAGAAGCTATTACGAGACATTAGGACACAAACTTCTTCAAATCAAGCCTTTGAAAACCTGAAATGCACAATGTAACCTAATAAGGGCAAGGGGGCAGTTGTTCCCCTAAAATTCAAAGATTGTAAAACAGTTTTTGTAGGCGATTTTAGTATAGATTTGAGTTCCAAAGAAGTGTTTTAAGAAATAGGGAAAACAAATACAGTACAGTAATGGATTATGATATTATACACTTTCCAAACAGTATTTAAAAGGGGCGGTCGGGTTGTGTAGTGGTTAGAGAGCCATTCTACCTCATCATGGGTCCATGTTCGATTCCCGGAACACGCTTGGGTGTCATTTCGTCCAACTCTTTATAAGAGCTGGTCCACCTATTAGCTGCCTCCATGGTAAAGAGACCTGTTATTACGGCCTTGGTAGTGGTCAATGTCTATAAATGGTGAGTACCCCCCATTAGGAAAAAAATATATATATAGTGTAAAGTACTGCAAAAGCGGGGGAAATTTCGTTAGCAGGTGTCCTTGCCAAGGGCCGATCTGTCGCCAAATTTGAAGTTCGTTGGACAGTTTGTTTACGATATTGATAGTTTCAGATATCTGTTGCAACCTGTGTTTGGAGTTGAGTTGTTAACTGGTGCTGTAGTTTGATGAAAAAACGCTCGGTGGGTTCATTAAACGATACCAGGATGTTTGGTAAAGGAATTTTGTGATTGGTTTAGGCAATTTAACTGTAATCGGTAAAGCGAAGTTATAAAAGAAGCAGAATTTAAAATCGATGCATCAGTTTTTTTTTGTGTTAATGGTGTTTGGTGTGTGGTTAGTTCATCCGGAGATTATAAGGTGTATTTTTTTAATTTGGAAATGTGTTGTGCTGCTTTACGTGTAGTGAATATTATGTTGTTGTTTAAAAAGGAAGTGTGTGTTTATTTGAAGGAGGATGTGAATATGAAGTTTAATAAAAGGAAGCGTTTTGGTGTTATTAGCTCGTGTGTTTTGGATATTTTTGAGGAGTTTCTTAAGATAAAGGTAAGTGTTTTTTAAAAGAATTTTTGCAATTGCTTAAGGTTTTCAATGTGAATTGTAAATGGATATTTGATGTTATGTTTTAATAAGTGCTATAGTGACTTTATATAAGGTGTGTGACTGGGTTGTTTAACCCACCGATGTTTTTTTGAGTTGAAAATGGGCTAGTGCTTGCCCAGTTTACATTAGCTGTACAACTAGGTTGTTTAATCCACTGTTGTTTTTTTAGTTAAAAACGGTTCACTGGTTGGCCTAGTTTACATAGCTGTACAACTAGGTTGCTGAATCCACTGAGGTTTTTTTAGTTTAAAACGGTCCACTGGTTGCCTAGTTTACATGGCTGTAAAACTAGATTGCGTTGTATACTGAAATTTTTTTAGTTAAAAGCGGTTTACTGTTTGCTCATTTTGAATTGCTTGTTACTGAAATTGCTGAGATTTTTTTGGTATTAAGTATGGATGGGGTATTTTGTTTTATTGTTTTTTTTAGTGGAATATCTGTGGAATTTTAATGTGTTAAAGTGCTTTGTCTTTGCTGACAGTGCTGAACGTGTTGTTTTATTTTATCGTATTCTAAAGGTGTTCCCTCACACAGCATCCGAGTAAACCTAAAGGGGAGAATACAATGCAAGGGAAGAAGAACCATTAAAATGATTGATTGCCTCCGTACGGTATCGAAATCTAGAAGAATTTCAGACCTGAACCTTAGATATGGTCCCTTATTACGTACCCAGTCAATTCTCACGTCCGGGGTTTGTGAAAGGGGGGAAACACAAAAGCAAGTCCTTGGCCGGACAAAGACATGTTTTTGGGAAGCTGTTTGGAGTATTCAAGGCTTTTAATGACCAGTCGGGATTCGCCAATCTAAAACGACGTATAAATGAAATATTAATAAACAACTTTTATTATTACATGTTTACATAAATTTGCATTAGCAGCGTTGTTAAATATAATAATTGTATGTTTTTTAAGGTAATAGTAAATTTGTTCATGTTAGATATTGTGTTTTCGGGTAAAAACTAAGTTAAAAAATAAAGTAAAATAAAAAATTCTCTTGAAAGTGAAACAAATCCTACATTTATTGGGCAATACCTAATACTGCATACATTTAAGATTCATGTAATAAACATTGAATACCATGATGTAATTTTTGTTTGCACAGACATTGAATTTAATGAACCATCTATAGTCGCCCGATTTGCTGATTGTCATTAATTATTAGTTACAGCATTACGGATTGAATTAAGTTCATGAAAAGTCTTTTCCCAACGTTTTCTGATAGGCAAAGTGAGTTGTAAACATTTTTAAAAAGTCAACTGCGTCTTTACAAGAAGGTTGTTAAATGTACAACTCTCCACAATTTCTCCCTAAAGAGTAACATAAACACAGAGACAAAATTTTGGAAACTAAGGAAAATTTAAAACTGCGTATAACCGATATTGTGCGTCGTATACACAAAGCATTTTTGCATTAAAATAAATAGGAATGAATCGGGACTTCATGAAAATGACGTATAAATGAGAAAAAAATAAACGGTGCCTTACTCTGTATATATATATATATATATATATATATATATATATATATTAATCTGTCCTAAGAGCCCAATTTATGACAATTATTATATTTGTCCCTGCAAAAGAGTTAAAATGCTATAAAAAAAAGTCTGCGATGAGCATTCTTTTATACGACTCAAATACTACATAAAATATTTTAAACAGGAACAAATATTTTTTCCATGGTTAAACTATATAGAATGTCCTAAAAAAAATAGTAAGCCTAGGACCCCCGTTATTCTTAATTAGACTTAGGTCAGCACCATAGTTTTGATGAATATTAAGTTCATATGCATATTTCGAGTGTTACCCCCCCCCCCCAAACACACACACACAAAATGCATGCTTGCAAAATTATTGTATCATTTAGATGAGTTTCAACAATATCAGATTTATATCTAATTTAACTTTAGTGATTTTACTCGTTTAACATTCATTTGACCCCCATACTTAAGATTTGGACAGAAGATCGAATACATGCTCCATAAACATAGCAAATGTGTTCGTTAGAAATGTAGGGCCGTATATTTGTTTGGTTGTCTGATAGATTCAAGATGGTACTACAGCTACAACTCTCTCTTGACGTTCTTAAAACGATTTGTTGAATACTACAGAACTATTTCACGAATGCAAAACAGTAATACAACTAATAGAATGCAGCTCATTCACTTACATTTATATCAGCTTCTTTGCAGCTGTTCAAAATGAGGAGGGGGAGTAGGAACTTTCCGAAAAAACGGGAGTTTCTTAAAATGCCTTATGCAAAAAGGGTTCTATGTTTAGGTATTTTCATGATGTTTTAGCTTTCGGTTCAACGTATAAAAAATTCGCGAAAATAAGATGCTTTTACAGTGCGAAAATAAGTGCTTTTACAGTGTATGGCCTACGGTAAATTCAAATTGCACTAGCTGTAAAGTGTTTAAAAATTTCTTCTGAATAAATTTTTATTGAGAGGCGGGGGGCGGGGTCTCCTTTCGCAAATGGCTGCCCTGGGGCCCGAAAATCCTGTCGGCCTGATATCATGTCTTATTTATGTGAATATTTCGCCATGTTAAATTATGTTGCGTTTTGATGACAAAATAAATAACGATAAAATAAATAGTTAGTATTTTAGGGGTGAGGGGCCAAATATATATTAAAAAAAGAGTATGGTAACTATTATTTAAGAGCATTTAAAATTTGCAAATTAGTTAAATAAAACGCATGAAAAACTTACAAGTGCAAGGAATTTCAAATGATACATGAGGAAAAATTTTTTCAAATCTAATTCATTTGAGGCTTCAACGTACATATAATGATGCAAGATGATCTCGATCCCTGTCGATAGACTGAACATTTTTATAGCATACTCAATTTCTTTGTACTAAAATAGTATTTGAAATCAAATCTGGAGATGAGCAGCCCCCCCCTTGCCCCCCAAATGGTATGGGTGTCCATGATTTTAGGAAGTATTAATGAGAAAAAGTAAAACTAATGAAAAACTTTGTAAAAAAAATTAAACGTTAATTATGCCAAAGAAATACAAAACTCACTAAGACATATATAAAACCGAGCCGTACCCCACTCTGCTTCGATTAAGCCTAAGTTTAATACAGATTTTATTTCTTCATGTAATCTGTTAAAGGAAAAAATTGCTACAAAACGAATTTACTCAGTTATTTCATTGAATGACCTCATCGTCTTTCACAAAACAAAAGAAATTTATTTCTAGCGTTTTCTCATAGGTAGCGTTTGTTCATATGTGCATTAGTTTTTGCTTGTTTACAATCTTATGAATGACTGCTTGAAAAGGATGCTGTAAACATTTTCTTTTTAGAAATAAATGTTTCTAATGCAAAATTGTTGATGGGCTTATCTTAAATTTTGCATAAAAAATAAAGCCTTGAAGCAAAATTACTCAATTATACATGGTGGCACTACATCAATTCGGTGGACTGAAGAAAGCGTAAAAAAACCCGCATAATATTGAAGGGGTTTAATTTTTTGGATGAGTGTGTATGTGAGGGGGGGCACTTGAAATAAAAAATGTAAGAAAGGAGTGGGCATCCGAAAGTGCGCTTTTTGGTGGAGTGGATTTTTTTAAGTATTTGAATTCTTTTTTTCTTTTTTAGTAGCATTTTTACACTAACATGCCTCACACTCTGAGTGCCCCCCTTATAGAAACACTTGTATTTTCACTTAGCCTTCAGTTAAATACTGGGTTCAAATTTGTAGAAGAGGGAGGTGAAGGCATTCACTTGACTACTGGGCTCAAATTTGTTTTGCAGTAAAAGTGCAGATGTGTAGTAATTTCTTTTCTATGTAAAAATAAAAATAAAAAAACTTTATCAAAAGCTAAAGGGCGTTGAGGCGTTTCGGACGGCCATGGGGCTACTGGAAATGTTATCTGAATGGCAATTTTCAATAGAGATGAATACAAAATACACTAATGTACCTCTCTTTACGCCCTTTTGGACGCCCACTTGTTTCTCACATTTTTTCATTTCACGCCCCAAAAATGAAACCATTCAAATTATGCGCTTTTTTTCCGGTGCGTATATTTAATCAATGTTGGTGAAGGGGAATAATCTTTGCAATACTAATAATGGTAAAAATATAATTATTAAAACTATTACAACAAAACTAATTAAAAATTAATTTTAAATACAGTTATATATAGCCGATATTTTACATCTTAAGAAATGAGTTTCAAATAATTTTTAGCCAGTTTCCTTTAAAAAAGGTTTTTTTTTAGCATTTGGAAATGAAAATTTGTTTAGAAACATTACACTTATACTAACATTTGATGTAAAAAGTTCTTTTAAGGAAGCTTTTCTAAACTGACTTATTAATACCATAATTTAATTCTGAAAAAAAAGCATGTCTAAAATAAAAGAAGTAATATTTAAATTAAATACTTTCAGAAATAAAAATAGTTTTATGTAAATATTTACTTATAAATCATTCATTCTAAGAATTATTATTTAAAACCAAAGAGTTAACAAGATAAATTACCATGATTCAAAATAAATCCCTGCACTTATGAAAAGAAAACCAGTAATAACAAGCCATAACTGATTACAAATCAGAGTGAATATGATACAATATTACATAACCTCAAAACAGGATGTCAAGCATTTTAGTACAGTAGACACCGGTTATAACGTACTCTCACGGGACCTCAAAAAGTAGTACTTTGTAGCCGAAGTACGTTATAAGCAATACCGGCAGTAAGATTCAATATTACACAAAAAAAAAGAAAGTGGTCTCATAATTTCACTGTAATGTGTGTTTTAAACAGGTGTGATTATTTTTTAATTTAAATTAAATAAAAACAGAACATTTTTTATTGAGATAAATAATCTCTAATTTTCTTTTGTTTTAAATTAGCAGATGCTACTTTAAAGATACCGTTTTTGATATCCATAATAGACTTTTGTAGAGTCTCCGCATCATCACTTCGGCATTCAAAAAATCGTAATAATGTTTTAGCAGCATGTAATGCGTGGGGTATGCTTGGTACTTCACTATCATCAGGATCATTATAGTAGTGCTTTTCAGAAGGCATTTATATTGATGAATAAAAAAGAGAAAACATGGTCTTGTTCTTAGCCTTGCCTAGCAGGGGAAAGAGATAAAAGATCGCTCCCTTCATTCATACACAATTCATCTCGCTAGAGATTCTAAAACTGACAACGAGTGTCTGTGAACGTACTGAAATTTCCGAGAAAAAGGAAATAAAATGCTTAAGAAAAGCAAGATTTTATTTTTGGCTTTGGTATAAAATGTACGTTATAGCCGAAGTACGTACTTTTGTTAAGTATGTTTAAACCGAAGTTAAACAATATAAATATAGGACTTCAATCGGGACCTAGCTTCTAGATACGTTATAACCAATAGTACGTTAGATCCCCGGTTATTTCGCACTGTATGTACATGATACATACAGTGTGCACTGTATGTACATGATACTTAAATAACCCAAGAATTTCACAGTAACAGTGGCTTGGGTCGGAGTGGGCATATAACGCTTCCTTCTACGCCCCTCATGGCCAAGCATGCCTTTCTTTTTAAGATAATACGTGTTAATTAAAATGTTTAATTTCTATTAGCAACCCTTTCTTTAAAAAATTAGGAAATCCCGAAAGATGACAGTGCTTTAAAGTGGTACTTGTAAGAAACCATACAACTTTCCATTCGTTTTTAAATAGGGTGTCAATGATTTACATCAGCAGATTTAAATCGGTAATTTTAATCTTGATTTAAATAATTTGATTTAAATCAGGGATGCACAACCTACGCCCTACGGGCTATTACTAGCTCATGACACCCTTTTCCATTCATCTGCCAATCCAGTTGCATGCTGAAAAACACAACAGAATCCATCAATTTAATTTTTAGGAAAAGGAATTAATTGTGAAAATGTAATTCTTTCAGATTTGTTTTTAATGGCCATAAATATGGCAGCAGAAAATTTCAGTTATAATTAATAGACTTTTATGAATATGCGCCATCCAGGGGCGTAGCCAAGGTTAGGGGTTAGGGGGTCATAACCCCCCCATGAGAAATTTTACCCATACAAAATGTATATTCTTCACTACAATATTACACACATGTATACATATATATGAGTTGTAGTAGTCGTAACCCCCCCCATGAAACATTTCTGGCTATGCCCCTGGTCCCATCATATTATCAAGAATTTTTATTTGCTATTTGTGAGAGTCCACAGTATTGTCATGCCCACAATAAACTCGATTGGTCATAACTACAAAAAAATTGAGTTCGGTGAACAATTTTTCTTTTTATGTAAACAATGTAGCATACCTATACTGTTAAAAAAATTCATTCATCTAATCTAAATGTTTAATTTAGTTATCATCAACCGAGCTTGTTGCAAACATGACACAAACAATCACAGTACTATGGGATTACACAATTGCCTTGCCTATGTGTGCCACCAGATTTTCAAGAACTTAATTTGCAAAATTAAGAGAAAATTGTAATTAAAAATTTGGAATTTTGTCATTACATCCATCAAGTAGTCTTTAATATTTTGTTTTTAAAACTATATTAGCTAAAAGGGCGCACTACTTGACCTTTGACACATAACATTTGAATTACTACGGCCCACAAGCTGAAAGAGGTTGTGCAAAAAAAAAACAATTATTGTTATTGCATGTGAATAAGATATCTGTACAGCTTTATTCCTGAAAGCAATTTCACAATGCTTCCAAAATCATTCATTCGGGACAAAATTATTTTATTTGCATACAAAAGGTTTATACTACTAACTATATACGGTGTGCAAAATTCCGTAATTTGACTTGAAGTGCATGAGTGTTTAGCGAGTGCCCCCCCCCTATTTTTACACACACACACAAAGATAACCTTCCTTTGCAAACGTCCCGGGTGTATTAAGTGTTAAGGAATAACATGCCTAAAAATTATTGTCTGCTTCGCTCCCCACCGTTGCAAAGCACGAGTGCAGCGATTTTCCTCTTGTGTCTTGTCCTCCTGTGATCTAAGAAAAACCTGTACACGCGACGAATGTGCACGTTAAATTTGTAGGGCCGGTTCTGGATTACCAATTCTGTGTGTTGTTCAACAGAACAACCAAATGAAATAATTGACAAATTATAATGAATTAAGTAATGTAAAGAGTTAATTATCTCTTTAATTGATTGTTTACAAGAAGTGCTTGCTTATGTAAAAATCAAAAAGATATTCTGTTAATGCTTAATCTACAACAGAACATGTATTATCTGAATGAATTTTTTACACTGTAATATTCTGTTGTATTTTGATGTCAGTAGAAATAATTATAACAAAACTATAGTTCAGGAGAGGGTTTTTTTTAACTCTATTAATTTGTAATTTTTAACACATCAATGGTGAGATCCACTAATTTTTTTTTTCTTCGCGGGTGTGTGTGTGTGTGTGTGAGGGGAGTTATGCAAAAAAAAAAAAAAAAAAAAAAAAAAAAAAAAAAAAACGGATAAAAAATATAATGATGACTTATCTGGAAGCATTTAAAATATATTAAAATGAATAAAATAAAATGCATAAAATGTTTAAAAATCGTTTAGTGATACACATCACTAAAAATAAAATAATTTTCAAATTTACTTTTCAGCTAAGCCGAAATAATATTAGAAAAATAAAAATACATTTAAAGATTAGTTTTTTTAATCAAAAATTTATCTTTACTTGTCATATTACTGTGAAAGTGAATAAAGCGAGAATGTGAGAAAAATTATATATGAGGTGATTTAAGTCATTAAAAACTGGCCGGGGATTAAACTAAACTTAAAAAAAAGTAGTTTTATTGTCGGTGTTTACTCTTTAAAGTTCATACTGTAAAATTAGCCTATGGAGTTGGATTTTTTTTTTGTTTTTTTTTTTTTTTCAAGCCTACAAGTTCTATCACTACGAAATATTAATATAGAGGACCATTGTTTATAAACTATAACGTTTTTCAAGAGACCGTTACTAAAAACATTTTAAAAATTGAGTTTTTTTTTTCTTCTTTTTTGAAGATTCTGAAATTTACTAAAGTTATAATGCATAGTAAAAGCTCAAGCCTGTCTAAAGCGGATCTTTAACTACGCGGAAACTTGTTCTTTTATCAAATATTTCTTGGTCCTCTGAATACTTACTCTAGGATATAAACACTTGAGGATTCAGAAATTTTTTTAGAAGGGACTAATTTAAAAAAAAAGAAAAAAAACTTTGTGACCTAAACACGATATGCAATAAAACAAAATATCACTTTAAAGTATTGTAATTTGTTTTGGGAGGGGTGAATTTAGAATAAAAGGTTATTTTCCCTATGCAAAATGCACATTAAAGTAAAATGCTACCCTTTAGAAATGTCTTTGGAAAGGGGGAGGAGGGGCGCTCAAGCGTCTTAGCCCTTTCCCTGTATGCAACACTGGATATAACTTTTGTTTAATGGAAAACTGCGTCAATGAAGAACATTTATTTCCGTTTAAGACAAAATTTTATTATTATACAGTAAAACCTAGTAAATTTCAACCGAATCCTTTTCACTAATTCGATTGATATTATTTTAAAATACAAGTTAGATTAATTTATTTGAGTAATTACTCCTAGAAAAACATGTAAATGAATTTACTTGCGAAAATAATTTTATATCATTACAACATTATGGAATGGAATGAGTGAAAGAAAGAATATATATATGAGGGTTTTATTTTTTAAAGTCTTATGAATGTTTGATAAACTAATATTTATTTGACTTCGACGCAAAGCTCTATTTGTAGCAAACGGAATCTCATTTTGAAACAAATTGGAATCTCCAAACAGAGAAGTAAAGGAAATGAGATATTTTCTTGGGAAAGCGAAACACGTACAAAGCAGACAATGAGTCTTTTTTCCAGTGCTTCTGGTCAACCGTCACCTTGACCCCAGAATTGACCCTCAATTTCCTTCCTTGCCCCCCTTCCTCCTCCAGCATGAGGGACCATCTATAAAGTTTTTTTTTTTTTTTTTGTCCAAGCAGCTTTCTGCGAAGGGTCGGAGAATTGCATTGGGAGGTGGGGAAACGGTATTTGACAGTTTGGCGCATTTGGCGGAATGCTGTGTGAGGTATAACCATTCTAAAATGGTGTTTCACACGTGAAAAATTTGGCGACAACAAAAAAAGCGCCAAGTAGCGGGTGTTGGCGACAAAAAAAGTCGCCAAAAATAGCTGACACCCGCTTACGAAATTACTCCCGCAAAAGCACTCTCCCTCCCCCAAATCTTCAAGGAAAATCAATATTTATGGCGGAGGATAAACGTTAAAAATCGAGCATGAATGGTGTATTTCCCCCCCTTTATCTTAAGTGAAGTTGGATTCAAACTGTCCGCTCCGTACTGCTAAGATGCTGCGATGACATCACTCAGCGAAGCAATAGGAGAGCATTGTTCTGACGCCACACCTTGCTGTCATTTGGCATGATTTCCTTGGTACATTTCCTGCAGCTCCTCAAGCTTGCACGTGGGCAGCCAAAAATTCAAAATATGTTATGTCACTTTCCAAACAGAATAAATAATTTATTCCAATTAGAAAAAAAGAAATCCCCCCCCCCGACACACACACTATACATGATAAAAATATATTCTAAAAAGTATTAGCAACAAAATATTTTGACAAAACTTTTTTTCTCATTTTTTATTTATTCAGTTTATGTTATTTCTAAGTGTATAATTTTAGGCCGGATGTACTGCCAGATATTTGTAATATCCAGCTACTGCGAATTATCAGACATATTGGCCGGATGCAGTATGTTTGCCGGATATCCATTGCATGCCTAATAGACTGTCTCGGATACCTCATCTGAAATATATAAGTAGTAAAATAGACAAATTTCTACAACAGCTTTTTACATTTTCCTCATGAAAAAATTGAATAAACAAATAGATATTGAAAATATGGTATAAAACAATTCTTAAAAGATCAATAGTTTATGCTTCCACATGTTGGTATGAATCGTTAAATATACACGGAAGACGGTTGCTTCAATCAATAGAATGTAAAATTATATTACTCAGTGATGTCGCTAGACTTTGGAAGGGATGGGTCCTTGGGACCCAGGACTTCCAAATTTCTGGGTCCTTTTTCCTCAAAAGTGGGTCCTTATGAATACAAATTATTTGGTTAATTTCACGACAGATATTATCAAATCTTACCAATTTTGGTGTGCTAGTGCGTATGAATATCTTATTTATAAATAACCTAAAACATCTGTTTAAAAAAAATTATAAATAATAAAGAAAAATTCGTTGTGACCAGAGTTGGGCAAAATACATAAAAAATGTATTTTCTATACAAAATAATTTCTAAATTGAAAAAATACATGTATTTTCAAAATACACACAAAATACGTCTAAAACTTCAATTAAGTAAAATTTTCGACATAAACTTCTAGTTTATTTTATTCCAATGTATTTTAAGATGAACAAATGTAATAGAAACTATTTTTTTTTTATATACATGAATTTTTCCTGCAATAAATTGCATTTTGAAAGTAAGACTGTGACAAGTATTTATTTAATGTTATTTTATAGTGATAATGAATGTAATTGAAATATAAAATTAAATATATTTCTAAACGAAGATTAGTTAAATTATATTTCTACTTTCAGATGCATTCATAGCATCACCACGGCACAGTGGTTATGACACTGAAAATGGCGGGTGGCTGAAGTGTGAAGGTCCCAGGTTCAGGTCCCATCACGCCAAAGGCGGATCCAGGGGGAGGGCGCAGGGGGCGCACGCCCCCTCCGAAAAAAATATATTTACACTAGATAAATGGGGCTTTCACCAATATTGAGTGTTATTTACACTAGATAAAATGAGTATTCACGATTTGCGCCCCCTCCGAAAAAAGTTTCTGGATCCGCCCTTGCATCACGCAGCTGTCGATCTAATAATGGTCTAGAGTTTTTGTAGGTTTTCTTCAGATGTAACATGAATACGCGTTAGAACCTCTTAGAAAGTCCTCCTGCCAAGGCACCTCCTCCTTGGCAGATTGCCCTAGTGTAGTGTTGCCATAATCACACAAACACAAGATCATTCATATATTACTACAAAAGAAAAGTGCGCCATTGTATTAATTTACTTAGCAGTATGCAATTTAATAAAGAAATTATGAAAAGGACTTTTTAAAATATGGTATAATTTTTCTAAGCACTATGATTTAGAAAAAGAATGATTTGCTTACATTGCTGGATTAAACAACCTAGTTGTTTATAATATAAAGTCAGTATTGCACTTACGAAAACAACAACATCAAATATCAATTTAAAATTCGCAATAAAAACCTTCAAAATTGCAAAGATTCGTTTAAAAAAAGCGCTTACCTTTATTTTTTTTTATTTACCGCTCAGAAATGTTCCTAACACCCACCGGCTTAAACGTAAAACCAGCATGCTTTCTTTTATTTAGTTTTATATAAAAACTACATTTCTAGCAAACACACACACCGGCTGATAACGTAAAACCAACATGCTTTCTTTTATTTAGCTTTATATTCACACCATATTTCTAACAAACACACATTTTCTTTTCATACAATAACATAACATATTTCATTCCCTTCCATCCATAACATGAAACAATTGCAAATTCCCGAACTGACGATACACATATGGTCGCCAGTCAAAAATACCACCGGCAGGTTACTTCACTGCTGCTGAGCATCGCCCACGATGGCACCAAAACCAACACCAAATGTAAACAGCACTGCATACGGAGTATAGTCCGTGTGATATTGAGGAAATCGTGCAATCCCATGGTCTCGTGTGTACTCTAATATACAACTTCTTTTTGGGACTTACCACCAAGGCTTTTTTTTTTTCAGTTTTTGCACAGCTTTCACTAGTCTGGGGGGCTCTTGCACGGCTATCTCGGACAATAGGGCTCTGCCGCGGTATTTGTGACGTCACGATAGCAGTGCTCATAGCCCACTCACGATGGCCTGGAAGCGCGAAAGTCACGTGATCATCGGAACCGAACTTTTTCTAATCAGTCAGTTCAACTGTGTTGATTTGTGCTGCTCGTTTTAACTATTCGTCTAATTTTATTCAAATTGTTTAAATATTTCGCTTGCATTTTACTGAATATTGCAAATACCTGTGTGCGGTGATGTGTTATATACTTATATAACGAATTGTGTAAGTATGGATTTTCTGTGATTAATAGGGATAATTGTTCTCAAAAACCAGGTAAGCTGCACTTAGATTTTTGTTATTGTTTATATATGTATTTATTTAGTGAGCACATTTTAATTTATGTTTAAAAATTCTACTATTTTGGAGGATTTTAATGACTATGTAGAAATACATTATCGTTTATTAACTTTTTTGCAGTAACTGGCAGTTGGCAGTAAACAAATCGTTTCGTTTAAAATGGGTCGTCACTGCAGTGTGTATGGATGCTTTAAATTGTCAAATTTTATTAATCTTGCATTTGCTGGTTTTTCGCATTCACGCTGTTTTTTATTAAACTTTAAATTAGCTTCCTTAAAGTAAGATTTTACGCTTTTATTTATTTTGTTATATTTTAAAGCCAATGTTTTGCACATATGTGCCATTCATTGAATTGTGCCAAATTGAATACACATATGTGCCAAATTGAATTTATTTATATTCAATGTACATGCATAAAGTGGGCTACAATGAGTCGGATGGCTCCGATGAAACCCCTGCCCTTTGAGCAGTTAATACAGCATTTGAAAATTAATGAGACACCCAGAATATGCTGGGGGACCCATAACCATTGCATGTACCTGTTTAAATCTTAATTACTCTGTTTAATTTGTTATTACTCTGTTTAAATCTTAACTACTCTGTTACTGTCTTAATTACTCTTAATTACCTGTTTAAATCTTAATTTTTTACTATTAAATTGGTTCATTGCCTGAATTCTTAGACTTCGTATCTATTCTTGTTTTGAAAACTTGACTTCAAATGATATTTGTATAATTGTTTTCCAAATCAGAATCATTTTATTTTTACAATTATCATTTAATTTTTTAAAATTATGTATAAAAATATATGTATATATGTTAATAACGTATTGTTTTAAAATTGAATTTATTTATATTCAATGTACATGCATAAAGTGGGCTACAATGAGTCGGATGGCTCCGATGAAACCCCTGCCCTTTGAGCAGTTAATACAGCATTTGAAAATTAATGAGACACCCAGAATATGCTGGAGGACCCATAACCATTGCATGTACCTGTTTAAATCTTAATTACTCTGTTTAATTTGTTATTACTCTGTTACTGTCTTAATTACTCTTAATTACCTGTTTAAATCTTAATTTTTTACAATTAAATTGGTTCATTGCCTGAATTCTTAGACTTCGTATCTATTCTTGTTTTGAAAACTTGACTTCAAATGATATTTGTATAATTGTTTTCCAAATCAGAATCATTTTATTTTTACAATCATCATTTAATTTTTTAAAAATTCTACTAAAATCTTAAAAGAACGAAAAAACGGAATTTTTAAATTTAATTGGTATAAACTGTTTTCCTTGAAAGTGTTTAAATCGATTTTTGACAAAAAATTATTTAATAAGAATGAATGCAAACTGCTATGAGCTTTCTATTTATAAACACTTTCTCCCCGCCTCCCCCTGAAAAAATTCGCCAAAATTTTCATCATTTTGTCAATATAAATGTATATTATGTATTGTATTTTTCTCAATATAAATATGCAATAGTAGATTAAATTACGAATGTAAACAAATATAAACATTTAAATATATCCATGTAACAAAAATGGACTTTCATAAAACCCGGCTCATATTACCATGTTTTTTTTTTTTAATATTCTTCTAACTCCCTGCCTCTTTCAATTATTTCCCAGTGTTTTATTACAATGTTAATTGAAAAAGGACCGCTGTGTTTTGTTTTAGTGCGAAAATGAGTGCTAAGTTAGATCGTATTCGCACATTATGCTTCAAAAAGCATGCCATTCAGATGGGTTCCGATGATCACATGACCTGTTAGTTTCGATTTCGCTTCCGGGCCATTGTGAGTGGGCTATGAGCCGCATCGTTTCGGCTCGAAGGAGACGTAACTATCGCCATCTAGCTCTGGCGGAAAGTCCACTAGCAGAAAAGCAAACCGTACAGGGGCAAGGATGCTCTCGGCTCTCCTCTCCGCTCAACTCGCGCATGCGTACTAATCATTGCGAGGTCTTCCGCGCGATTCCCTCCTTCCTTCAAAACGACAACATCGTGGATCGTACGCTGCCATTAATTAATAAATCGAATCAAAATGGAAAAGAAGAAACAATCTTCAATTCATCTAATACGTAAGTATATCTTGTACGTTCTTTAACTGACATTTACATCATTTGTTTATATTGATTTATGTATAATTTGTTTATATTGATAATTGTTTTTTAATGTTACCGATGCAACAAATATGCTGCACTGCAAATCAAATCAATATGCTTTCGCTGGGAATAGTTTTATCTTGATCGCTTCTACAACTGTGTGCTTTTGTCAGCAGTTATTAATTTATGTTTGCGATATTTCGTAAGAGAAAGTAAATCCGTTTGCTGTAGTGGCCATTATGTGAAACATGCTTGTATATTTTTATTGTTTGTATACATTTTAACAGAGCGATTTTTGTAGTACAGTATGGAACCTGTTATCATCCGGAATGGTTGGGACCGGGTGTATTCTGGATAACTGGTTGGGGATTAACATGATATCTACTGATTTGATTGGTAGCATAAATGTTACTCTCTATTTTTGATTAGAATTAAACATTAATTGCATTTAAATGCATTTATGGAGCATTTAAAGAACTAGTCTGTTAAGCAACATTGATTGAAGGAAGTCTTCTCCATTGCATCTTTCTAATGATAAGAGCAAACAGGTTAAACATGGGTTTAGTAGTTGTTTTTAGTGTGCACAAGCAGAGGCAATTAACATTATAATCACTTTGGCTTTCCAAAAACTTACTACGATTGAACCGTGTTATAATGAACTTCAGGAGAACAAAAGTTATGTTTGTTACACCCATTATCGGAACTGCTAAGAAATGAAATAGTAAACTTCATTGATACAATACAATAATTGGATTTTTTAAATTTAAAATCAGCAAATCATTATCATTTATCAAAATATACTTAATTTTGTATGGAAAAGCAATGCGTAAAAGCTCATATTCTTAAGGCTTATTCTGAATGTGAAATACACATCTAGAGGCGTTATTGTGTTAACTGGTAAACTGTAGTTCGTTATATACCGGGTTTGCTGTAACAGAGTTCGGCTATACAGCAAGATCAGAAATGATGATATATCATATTTATAATAGCTATCTCATATAATGAAATATGGTTGAGAGAGAAACTACTATTGTTTTATCTTCAGTGTGCTCGTTTCCTATTTATTTACAAGCAGCCGATCACCGTCAAGAAAATTCTGCCATCATAGTCAAAACAGACATAGTCAAAAATCCATTTTCCATAGTAACGGTTGTATTAAATTAAAAAAAAATTGTATTGCAAAAGTCGTATGGGCAACAAACTGTACTTGGGGGTGACCAAAATAATTTCAGAGATTGCCCGAGGGCAGCACAAAAAGAAAACAAAACACAGGATTCTACCCTTGGTTATATACATTGCGGATAAAAGTTATTTGTGAAAATGTTTCATGTTAATGTACGAGCTATTTTGCTTCAATATTGTCATTTCTAAAACTTTTGTTTTGACTTTACGCATTATTAATTAGTTTTTCTTTCTACAGAAAAAAGAACTCCTCCCATGTTAAGTATGACCTTTGTGACACAGCTAAAGTGAAAGAACCTGAAGGCTAATATCATAGGTTTCCAAAAGACCCAATAATGTAAGTGTTAATTTTAGTAAGAGTATACCATGTGTTACTCATTTTGTAATGAAGCTATCAACAAATTCTTTATGTATGGTAATGTACAATGTAGGGATGCACTGAATATTCGGTTGGTATTCGGTATACTGCCTATTCGGCAGTATACCGTGACGGTTCGGCCAAATATTTAAATATTCGACAACCGAATAGTAAACAAATTTAAGTATTCCTCAATCAGTAAACAAATACATATTTTTTATATCATGAATGAAAGATATAGTACAGTACCATAGTACTAAATTGATTCAAGTTGTTACTTACTAATATCACATGTGAATAAGCGTTAGAAACCTGTATAAAGTCCTCCTACCAAGGCACCCCCATCCTTGGCAGATAGTCCTAGCATAGCGTTCCACAATCACACAAAAAACCAATATCCCAATGAAATTTGTTTTAATGTAAGAGAAAACACTCCGATGTTAAATTTGAATTTTGTTGCTTTTCAGTTTTTCTTAAATCTCATGACGCATTACATTAACCTGTGCTATTACTAACTGATTTAAATTTGAAACAGTAACCAGGAAAAAAAAGAAACTCATAACATTAAGTATTCATAACTATGTGAAGTCAATTAACTGCTAATATTTTAAATAAAATATGTAGGTAAAAAAAATTACCAGCATTTCACTAATATTTTAAAAAGTTATTAATAATATATAAAGGAAACATACTTGGATATTGAATTTTGCAGCATTTCAGTTTTTGAAGTTTTACACCATATGAAACATTTTTTAAGAAAAAACTAATTAAATTAATCATTGTAATCAAAGTATAATAAATTTTAACCAAGTATTCGGTATTCAGCCGAATATTCGGTTAGAATTTTAACTGAATATTCGTTATTCGACAAAATGTGGTATTCAGTGCATCCCTAGTACAATGTAAATCATGGAAATTTTCTTAGAAATGATTGCAATTCTTTGCCCACAACATTTTTCGGTTTTACATACAACCAAACATGAACTATTACACACAATGAAGAAATCCTCCAGAAAATCTCTTAAAGAGTAATTTTTTTTTTTTTAATGAATCCAAAATAGCAATAATACTTTGAAGATTTTTTTTTTTTTTATAAACTATAAAATTACAAAACAAATTAAAATATACAGTAAAAGACAATGAAAGGTTGTTTTAATTGATTGTATTTTTGTGAAGGGGCCCTTTAATTGGTTATAATTTTGTGAAGGAATTTTAGTCGATTGTAATTCTGTGAAAGGGCTGTAAAACAGACCTACACTTTGTATGTGTTGATCCCTGTCTGTACCCAATAAAGTTATTCTATTCTTTTTTGCAGGTCCAATAAATGAGCTGAAGTGTCCGGAAAGGAGTGGGTTATTTCATCATCCCTCCATGTGAGATACACCAGATTCTGGGTCTGTTCTGAACATTTTTCAGCAAGCAACTATTCCAACACCATGATGCTGATTCTGACAGATATAATTTGATGCCACACCACTGTGAAATTTCGACTTCAGATGATGAAGTGCCATGTGTTAGTTCTAACTCTGTGTTTACTGATGTGCTGAATGAAGTTGTTTAAATTTTACTCCAGGTAAACTCAGCGAGTTATGTTTCGAAAAAAGCTTGTGAGCAATTTAAGTGCAATGTTTGTAAAATGATTTGATTGGTGAGAAAGAACTTTCAAAAAGTACAATGTTTTTATATTTCAAAAATTACAATATTGTTAAAAATGAGTTTATTGAATTTGAAATTCATAAGTATTATTCCTCAAATGTTGTTGGTACATTCTTTCAGACTTTTTCTTTTTTTGTCAATCTCATCCCTGACTTTCTGGAAAATAGTAGTGCAATATTTATATTTCTTACTCCAGTTTCTTTTTTCGCATATATTTTTTTACTATGATATTGTTAAAACAGTGCATTACTTACAAAGTTGTATTACAAAACTTATTCAAAAGTAAAATTATCAAAAAGAAACAGCCATAGCAAAAATTATTTGTTTTTATTTTCAGAATTACTTAATGCAAGAATGTAGAAGCATTAAATTTTATTTTTATGGCATAATGCTCAGTTAGAAATAAATCTATTCAAAGAACAGCCATAGATGACCAAACTTAGCTCAGCATGATTTTCTCACCTGTTTTTGTCTATTGAAGCAACAGCTTGGAGGCAAGAACCAAATGATAAAAAAAAATTTGTAAATAATTATGGCATTCAGTGTAAGGTGGTATTATGAATGTCATAGCTAAATTTATGCAGCTAGAATACGGGCTGAAGTGCACATAAACATTTGTAGGGCCTGTGTTAAAAAATAAAATTGTTTCCAAGTGTTTGTCATCATAATTTATTTTTCCTTATAATTTAGAATTTACAGTCACACAATATGATAGAACTTGCATCATTTTACTTAATGACTTTCCATCATATTTTCTTTTTCATATTGAATAGCTGCCAACTTGTAAGAATTTTTACAAAATGTACAAATGTTTATTTTTTCCCTTGTTTTATACTAATGCACTATACTAATGGATCACAGTATAAATATTTTTTGTTGATAAAAATCTTTCAAAGTGACAGATGTTAAAATTTTCCTTTTGCATTTTAATTTAAATGATTTTGAGTGTGATGCAGAGAGTCAAGAGTTTAAAATCTTACTACTCAGTAGTTGCAGAATTTTAAGTGGCAGCCTTATTAAAAAAATTTTAAGTAACCGAAATAAATTAGTTTTGTTTTCATTATTTTTGTTCTTATAACTTTCACTTACGTAAAATTTTACAGTAATTTGTAATAATTGACAGATTTCTCTTCAGAGATCTTGTTTTTTCTTAGTATTTTTATTGAAATGCATCAATTTCAAAATATTACGCTTACTATATACTTTTATGAAAACTGACATTCAATGATTTTCACTGCTAGCTTAGATTGGTCAAAAGAAACATTAAAAAAAAAAGGGTGTGTATGAAATTTGATCCAATTTCAGTATTTAGTTACTTGAGAATAAACAAATAATAGAAATAATAACTTCTTTATGATTTGGCATTTGTGCATGCACAAAAGCAAAACGTTTCCTGATTTTTGGATATTTTTATGAAATTCCCTGATATTTCCATGATCTGTCACCACCCTGTGCTAGTATTTAGTTTTATTATTTTCCCACTAATCACTATGTCAAAATTATTTGACAGCACGTCTATGGCCCAATTAAACCTATCTGGAAGTTTTTTATAAACAACTTTTGATCACTAATTTTCTTTTGATTGTTCAAACTACATATTTGTGAACCTAAATTACTACCTCTGCATTGAACAGTTCTTTAAAAATTCTTCTCACCCCCATTTTCAGAAGATAAATAATCTTGCAGACTTACAGCTAGTGATTTTTACTTTTTATTAAATATTTCTTCTTCGAATAGTTGTGAAAAGGTAATGTTTTGTTTGATTAATTAAACATAAAAAGTCTCAATGATTTAAATTGTTTCTTTAAGTACAATTTCAGATCAGTATGCTATTCAAAAATTAAATAGTTTTGATGAATTTATTAAAAACTAGATTCTTTTTCTTTTCTTTCTTTCTTTCTTTTTTTTTTTTTTTTTTTTTTTTTGGATAGGTGTGTGTGTCATTTTTTATTGTAATTGTTTTATATTTCTTGTCTCCCAAATATTTGACTTTTTTTTCCCTCTTTGTTTGTAATGGATCCTACAGATACATTTTTTTTTGGGGGGGGGGCATTTTTTATTGTAATTTTTCTTGTCTCCTAAATATTTGATTTTTTCTCTTTGTTTATAATGGATCACATAGCATATTTTTTTCTTAATGTAATTCAACCTTCCTTGTGTACTGTCCTAATCTTCTCGAATCGTAACAGTTGTGCTGTAAATACATAAATTATTTACAGAAACATAGTTTGTTGTCTTGTTTTACAAAGCCTATTTTAAATTTGTTAAACTCAGCTACAATTCTACTTGAAATTTTGTTGCTTGTACAGTTATTTGAATTATCTGTTTTCTGTATTGACTATCCAAATAAAATATAGGTGAAACTTTATAATGTCTCATACTTCATTTTTGTTATTTGTTATTGTTTTAACATATAAACATGCAGACTGATTATATAAATAATTCCAAGAAAGGTCTACCAATTTATTACATACATAAAGCCCAATTAATTAGTTTTCATTTATCTTAAAATAATAATAATAATTTAAAATTGATGATGTACAAAAAATACATTAAGTTTATGCACATTCACACTAATAACTTCTACTTTATTGGTGTTTTTTGTGCTACTGTTTGAAGAAATTATCATCCATATTTATATCTTTTAAAAATAATTGAAGTTTTCGTATACACTTTTCTTTGCATAATGCAGCATTCTTCAGCAGAACAAGTCTTAAATCATAACAATTATAACCACATTTAAGGACAAGTTTGGCATCTAAAATTATTATGCTGATGCCACATTTTAAATTATTTTACTGGGTGTTTTGAATAGTGAATTATGAGAGTAAGTATATCTTTTTTTTCATTTCAGCATTCATGGTAGTTATTAGTAAATATTAAATATAAAGTTCAACTTATTTCCCAATTGTTGCAATAGAATATACACATTTATTTTAAAAGTGATGAGCACAAAACAGTAGTCCATATCACATTATACAAATTTTTATTTTATTATTATTTTTTTTAACACTGTATTTTTACCCTAAAAGTATAAACTTAAACAATGATATAAATTCCTGATTAAATCAATATTATTTCACTGATCCTCATCTGATTTTATGATTAAAATAAGTTTAAACAGCTATTCTCATTACAAAATAATAATAATAGCAACCCTTGCTTCAAGTTCAAATTACCCCCAAAAGTGTTAATTCAAACAACTGGATTTGGATTAAATCAATATTCAATATTATTTCATCGATTGTTTCCTGAATTTATATTTAAAAGAAGTTTAAGCAGCGATTCCCGTAACAAAATAATAATTAAAATAACCTAAGTTTCATAAATAATTTTTTTTCCCCAAAAAGTGTAAACTAACAATAGTCTAACTTTAATCATAATATTATTTCGCCGATCGTTCAGCGAATTTATAATTAAAACAAGTTTAAGCAGCGATTCCCGTAACAAAATAGTAATTAAAATAACCTAAGTTTCATAAATAAATTTTTTACCAAAAGTGTAAACTTTAACAATGATCAAACTTTTTTACACCAATATTATTTAGTTGATCGTTACCCGATTTTATAAATGAAAGCATTTTAAACGGCGTTTCTTCATTAAAGGGGGGGGGAATAACTCCCAGCTAACTCAAAGCAAAGACGAAAATAGTTTCGGATCTGCGTTTGAGCCCTGTAAAGTTGTTTTTTTTACTACCACGGTTTCCGCCAACGCCGCGCATGCGCGCGTTTCTGCTCTTACATTATCCCTATGAGAGTTGGACTTCTTCACGCAGTGGTTATTTATATTCTTTGTATGAGCAGTGCTAGGGAAGGAAGAACCTGCTTGAGGAGCACCTGCTCACTTACGCACCTGTTAGTACCTGCTAGGTGCTAGAGTTGATAGGAGCATGCTTTTATCCACGTGGTCGCTAAAGTCTTGATTTTCGTTAAATATTATTATTTTACGTTTATATTTTGCTATTTTTTTACAAGAATTGTGCAGTTTTGGATACCATTTGGAGGTAAGACTTAATTTTCAAAATGCCTAATATGTGTGTTGTTACTAACTGCACATCGAATTATCAGAGTAGCAAAGAAAGAGTATCGTGTTTCTCGTTTCCAAAGGACCCCATTTTAAGAGCAAAATGGTTAAAAAATATTCCCAGGAAAGATTATAATCCAGGAAAATGTGCCGTAGTTTGTGAAAAACATTTTGATCCAAATGATATAATTCGTATTGACAGCATCAAAAAAGATGATGGGACTATTCTGACATGCAAAAGGGAACGTCCAAAATTAAAGGAAGGAGCAGTGCCAATTATTTTCCCAAATTGCCCTAAATATTTATCGCATGAACCTCCGAAGCAGCGAAAAAATTTAGACGACCAAGAAGAGCGTTTGTTGAATATGGCTATTAATGAAAGCAAAAAAACACATGAAATTTTTCTTCAAAAAAAGAATGCCTTTAGATACAGTAATCAAACACTGTTATGGTGTTTGAAATTATTTATGCAGTCCTCATCAGCATATAAAAATATATATGACTATGATTTAATTAATATTCTCCATTTTAGGAATTTACAAAAAGTGATCAATCAAAGATCGATGAATGATATTCGTACAAACTCGTTAGAATATATTCAAATAAATTTAGCACACTTAAAAGAACATGAGAAACTTGTTGTTTTACAAATGGATGAAATTCATATTAATCCAATGTTTACATACAAAGGAGGAAGTGTCACTGGAGGATCAGAAACAGATATTTCTCAGAAAGCTACGTCTGTTCATACATTATTAATATCCAGTCTGTTATCATCTTATCGAGATGTTGTAAGACTTATACCTGTGACAACGATTAATGCAGAGGCCTTATATGAAATTGTTTTGAAAACAATAATATCACTTGAAAATCTGGGTATAAAAGTGTTTGCTCTTATAACAGATAATAATTCAATAAATAGGAAAGTTTTCAAGCTTTTCTTTGATGGAAAAAATTTTGATATATCCGTTCCCAACCCTGCATGTCCTGAAAGACCTTTGTTTTTTATTTTAGACCCAGTTCACATTATAAAATCAGTGCGAAATAACTGGATAAATAAGAAAGATGATTTAGTTTCTTTTACTTTTCCTGACTTTGAAAATGTGTCAGAAACTGCTACTGCATCTTTTAAAGTTCTTCGCTCTTTGTATGCCTCAGAAAACCAATGTTTAGCTACTAACATTAAAAGCACTTTATCCATCTAATATCGAAAGACAAAACGTAACACTTGCTCTAAAAATATTTGATGAAACAAATGTGGCTGCTTTGCGTTTAAACAGCGGCTGTGCTTCTAATACAGACTGGTCACTAAAACAGAAGACTTCAGATTTTATATAGAACTTTTCGTTAAATGGTGGAAAATTTTTAATGTAAAATCTGCTAGCAAAGGTATAATACTTAATGATAGTTGGCAATTGCCTTTTACTTCTTGTAATGATGAACGGTTAAAATTTTTGGAAGATTTTTGTAAATGGCTTCATGTATGGAGAAATACAGATAGTTTATCTGGTTTCACAAAAGAAACATTCACAGCCTTATTACAAACTACAAGTGCGATAATACAAATAATTCAATATTTATTGCAAACAGATATGTGTCCTTTCAAGTATGTATTACCTGGCAAATTTCAAAGTGATTTACTTGAACAACGATTTAGCCAATACAGACAAATGTCGGGAGGTAATTATCACATATCTTATCAACAAATTTTGGAATTCGAGAAAAGGCTTAGATTGTGCTCAACAATTAAAATTGGTGGAGAAAGTATTGACCTAAAAAAATTGATTGATACAGAGGTTTCAGTTCAACAAGTGAATATAGAAACCAACACCATTCTAAATAATTTTGGGGATATATTAAATGACACAATCGATTTAATTAATTACGATGATAATGCTTTTAAGGCCATTGTGTATATAGCTGGATATATATCTTTCAAGATAAAGAGAAAACTAATTTGTTCTTTTTGTATTGCACTCATTACCACTAATCAAATTATGGATATAGAAGATGATTCATTCTATGAACTTATAACAACATTAGACCTAGGAAGCTTAACTTATCCATCTGATTTTTTAACACAGGTTGTATCTTTTTCTTTCATAATATTAAATTTGTTGACATCACCTTTAAATGGAGCAAAATTTTTAAAATCTGAAATAGGTCACAACTTATTGCTTATGAAATTAACAGAGCTTAAATTAATTAAAGATGACATTGTTAATGGTGATGATATTTGTGTGTGTGGAAAAAAGAGTATTGAGCTGGTTAAAGATGCTCTATCCAGATCTTCAACTATTTTGTTAAGTAATTACCTTAAAATAAAAAATCAGGATTTGAAAAAAAATTCAGAAAGAAAAGTAAAAAAATTTAGAGCAAATTGAGCAACAATGAGCCCCTTTGGCAAGGGTGATACCCTCACAATCTTGTGATAATACAGAACTACATATACTTTGATTATGGTTAAGTTCTGGGGGACTCATTAGCCTGTTCTATTATTTAGCAGAAGGAGAATAGAAATCCAGTTTAATTTTTTTAAATGTCACTATTAAAGTTATTTTCTGTAATTCTTAAAAATATTGTTAAAATTTTCTTTTGAAAATTGTTATTAATTTCATACTACACTGCTGGCCATCGTAAATGCAACACCCTGAAGGAAGCATGCAAATAATATGAAATTTACAACATGCATTAGCTGAGGTGAGATATGCAAATGATTAGAATTTCAGCGCAGACGCACATCAAGCGCGCCTGTGGCGCCACCTCAAAGCGCTATTTAAGGCTTGGAGATTTCGACGGTTTCAAGTACAGCAATTGTGTTTTTCTTGCTTTTTTTTCAAAAAAACGATAAATTATGCCTCGTAGGAAACAACGATCATCTTTTGATCAAGTATCCGAGTTTGACAGAGGAAGGATAGTGGCATACCGAGATTGTGGGTTATCTTTCAGGGAAATCGGTCGTCGTATTGGACGAAACCAAACAACTGTGATGCGGATATGTGATCGTTGGGTGCAGGAGGGTACGACGGACAGACGTGATCGACCGCATCGACCTCAGTGCACCACGTCACGTGATGACAGGCAGATTGTACGCATGGCAGTGACGGACCGCTCAGTCACATCACGAACCATATCACAGCAGATTCAGTCTGTAACGCATCATCCAGTGTCTGCGCGTACCATTCGACGTCGTTTACAGCAGAATGGTCTGTCCGCAAGACGTCCGTTGCTTTGTCTACCTCTGACGCGGAACCACAGACGTCTCCGCCGCCAATGGTGCGATGAAAGAAGGATGTGGACGACAGAATGGAATGAAATTCTCTTTACTGACGAGTCACGCTTCTGTATGCAACACCACGACGGTCGGATTCGAGTCTGGAGACACCGTGGAGAGAGGATGCTGAACAGCTGCATTATGCACCGTCACACTGGTCCTGCACCGGGTATTATGGTATGGGGCGGTATCGGATATCTCTCTCGCACTCCTCTAGTACGCATTGCCGGTACTTTAACCAGACAGCGCTACATCTCCGAGGTGTTGGAGCCAGTTGTCCTTTCTTACCTTCAGGGCTTGCCAACAGCCATATTTCAGCAGGATAATGCACGGCCACACGTGGCACGCATTGTCCAAGGGTTCTTCGTCAATCACCAGATTGAATTGCTTCCCTGGCCGGCGCGCTCTCCGGATCTTTCGCCGATAGAAAACATGTGGTCCATGGTTGCTCAACGACTGACCCAGAGTTCATCCCCAGCTGTCACACCAGATGAACTTTGGCAACGTGTGGAAGCTGCTTGGTCTGCTGTACCCCAAGAACACATTCAAAGTCTCTTTGAATCAATGCCGAGGCGTGTGGCAGCTGTGATCTCCAACAACGGCGGCTACTCTGGGTACTGATTTTGGCAGGAACCACGCTTCATAGAATGCTGTAAATTTAATCATTTGTTACTTGGTCAACATGTTATCTACACAATAAATTTTGTTGTGATATCTCTTGTTTTTCTTGGTGTTGCAATTTGGGTGGCCAGCAGTGTATATTAATTCCATATTACATTTGAAAAAAAAATATAAATAAGATTTACGTCTTTCGTCAGAAAGCATGAGTTTACTGAAATAAAAGTATCCTTGATGTGTTGATTTATTGAAAGACATCACAGCAAAAAATTTTGTGTTTTTTCCTGATTTATTTCATCTTTTATGCCCTGAAGCATAATACATATACATAAAAGTAACTATTAGTAATAACATATTTGCATTTCAATTTAAGTGTCTTAGTATTTCAATATTTGAATTTTAAGAGTTTTTCAATATAGCTATTAAAACATTAAATAGCTTCAAAAATATTTCTTGCATTCCTTTGTAGTATATGAATATTTTTTAATATTTTGTATGTTCTTCAATTTTTTCCCTACTGTCAAACACTTATTTATCTGTGATTAAAATGCTGAAATTTAAATTATTTGGTTCTACTCAATTAGAGTAATTTTAAAAAATTCCAAATTCATCTTATAAAGTTTTGCGAAAGTTTTCTAAGTATTTTTAAAGCGGTATATTTCGTATGAATCCCACGTATTGTTACTATTTTACACTTATATTTGATCTTTAGTAAAATATAGACGCAAAATATGTATATTTAATTAAAACTTAATAGACGCAATATTGCATTTTGTATACATGTAATGTTCTTTCGTGGAAGTCCAGATAAACCCGCACTGGTGCTGTGACGTCATTAGCTAAGAGCGGGAGAAGTGCCATAGCCTGTTAGTTGAGGTAGCCGTGGCTCTTGCCCAGTAAAATTCACAATATAAGTTGTTTGACTTGTTGAATAAATTTTCATAATGCAAATAAGGTACTTACTTACTATCCCGGCAGTCATTCCTACCAAACTATTTTTTCGTCAAATGTGCTTGTAAACTGTTGCCTATAACATTTGTATTATATGTAACACATGTTGTTACATATAATACACGATATTGCAACTGCACCCTTTAATACTGCACACCTTTCATTTAAAACACTACTAGGCTATTTATATTTAAAACAATCACAAACAAGCATTGATTTTACTTTTATAGTTTTTACATTAATATTAAATTCCAATTAAATGCAGTGTCATAAGTTACATAAGTAATAAGGTACCTTACAGTTTATACTTTCCTATGTAGTGTTTTCATGAGATACTAAACATGAAAAAATATACATTTGAAAAAAAGCATTAGAATGTAACATAATGAATATTATACAATTCCGAATTCCCCCCTCCTTATTTTAAAAATGAAATTTATAAATTTACAAAAATGGGTTTCCCCGACAAACATTAAAGTTTTTTTTTTTTTTTTTTTTTTTTTTTTTTTTTTGAGCATTCCCATCTGTATTCTTGTTTACATGGCAAATTAAAATTTCTCCAAAGATTTTGTACAGTATTTTTTTTTTAATAAAACTATTTTATTCGTTAATCCGCACACGAATTTTGTTATACCGAGATTTTACTGCATATACACACTAATTTAATCAAAGTCTGGGAAGCTAAAAGAAATAATTAAAAACAAGCAATAAGTAATATTTTATAAGATGATGATTAGAAAAATTCGGTTTTATTTTTTAAAATCCAAGAAATATCTTTGAAAAAACAAAGCATCAAAAAATAGCCTTCATTTGTAGTAGCCAGCGTATTTACAACCAGCGTAAACAAATTTTGTTTTGTTGAGAGACATGCGTAAGTACATTTATTCCTGAAACAATATAAAACAATCCAATTTGACATTTTTTTCCCGACATACTCCGAAAATAATCACTGCGCTACTGCGCATGCCTGCTCATCTTGTGATAAATTCGTGTTCTCTACATCAAGAAACACTTGTAAATAAATAGACGGCCCCTTTTCTTCTATCTCCGCTGAAAATGACAAAGTTCCCAGTTGCCTTACTGCGCATGCGTGCTCATTTTGTGATAGGAGAATTTTCATGTCGTTTAGACGCAAGTTCTCCTCCGATGTCAAAATTCGTCCGATGACGCCGGACCATCTCAGGTGAAATTTTTTTATATACATTCATCACCAACCAACCACCTACCGATTGAAGTCCAAGAGGATCTAAAGCACTAGTTTTCCTGCCCCTCCACCCGTCCGGTCCTGACTCAACTCCTGCATCAGAGATTTGACCATCCGAAGCCCTTGAAACGTTATGATGAACTCTATATCCTAGTAACTGCTCGCTGAGCACTGCACATCGCACTTTTGCGCCATTTTGGAGCGGGCGTCATGCCCTCTATCCCTCTTAACTTAGTTTCATATTAGTACCTGTCCCCCACAACATTAACCTTTAAATACACCATTTCCTTCTTAAATCCATGTTTTAATTGCTATTGTTTCTTTTTTTCTTACTATTCTACAAAAATCCTTTTTTTTTTTTTTTTTTTTTTGCTTTTGCAAGAATGTCATTAATAACATAAGGTAAATTTTTGAGTGCAAGTTGGTTAACTACATGTGTAAACAATTATTTCAATAACTATTTTTAGAGAGGCCTCTCATAAAATTCTATAACGACATGTAAACAATGATTTCAAAAATTTTAAATTTAAACTTTGGCACTAACGCTGATTAAATTTCTTAGATTAACTGAATGTGAACATGTGTATTACTGGGTGTCACAAAGTGTATAAATGTATTTCTGTTTGAGCTCTTTGCGGAAATGTTGTAGTATGCACTGTCTGCTCTCTACCAATTTTTGAAAGCAATAATAAGCGAGAAGTGATTGTTTACTAGTTTGAGCAGTATAATTTTGCCAATTTCAATGTAATGAAAAAGTGTATTTCTCCCATATTGATCGTTTAAGCTCTAAATCATTTAATTGTCTATATAAGTTGTTGGTGCCTAAGTTTAAAATTGCAGCCAATTTTCTTAGCAAATTTTGTTCACGAGTTCATGTCAATTTCTATTCAACTGTTGTGCTAACGTTTACAGTGCTCTTAAGTTTTGAACCAATATTTCCAGATTTTTAAATAAATGTGATTTATTCTTGCAAAAATGTCTCATTATTGTCTGTGCATGTTTCACACACATCAATTTCCTTTCAGCTGAGGCAATTCCGAATATGAGTCTGGGGTTAGTTTTTCATCTTGGTGCTTTGCCGTTGCCTTGTTAAACACAACGCAAATCTTCGTTAATTATATATATATATATATATATATATATATATATATATATATATATATATATTTTTTTTTTTTTTTTTGCCTCTTAAATTCCTATTTGCAACACGGCAATATATATATATGAGACGTCAGATATTTCAAGTAAAGTTTCAGAGTTAAGGCAGGTAATATGGTTTATTGAACGGCAGGTAATATGGTCATTTAAGTTACAATTTACAATGAGAAGAGGGGAGGGGAGACGGGTACAAGAATCAGCGTGGACTCATTAAGCAGTTCCAGTGGCAGAAGTCTCTCGATTTTCGATGTGCGGGAGTATTTACGCTTACCACACCACGTGGTTTGCGAAGACATAACTCCGCCTCTCTCTTATCTCTGATCGAACCAAACACATTTACCAACATGATCCGCATCCGGGGCTACAAGGGCGTGGGGACACGTGTACATCTAAAGAGCTCAGAATCAACGGCCTTATGTCTGACAAATAACAAAATAAATAAAACATAGCTCCAGAGCGCGCGTGGCAAGTATGACAGGAAAGCAAAACTTACAGTGAAAGTACCCGCTTGACCAATACCCAAACTAGTAAAACCCAAATTACCTTTTTATACATTCCATATATATATATAATATATATATATAGTAAAACTCGCTTAAGACGCTCTTCAACGGACCAGCTTCACTATAAGAAAAAACCATGCTAAATTACAGCACATTGTGCTGGTAATCATAACGCCAACACATGTGCTGTAAATTTGAAGCACTTTGAATTTTCAAGCACTGTGTTGTAAATTTACAACACCGTGTTGTAAATAGTTGGCACGATGGCACGGTGGCACAACAGCACATGTGCTGTAAATTTACAGCACCGTGTTGTAAAATTACAGCACATCATTTTCAAGTACCTATGTAAATTCACAACACTGTGTTGTAAAATTACAACACTTCATTTTTCAAGCATCTATGTGAATTTACAACACTGTGTTGTAAAATTAAAGCACCTCATTTTTCGAGCACTTATGTAAATTTACAACACCATGCTATAAAATTACAGCGCCTGATTTTTCAAGCACTGTTGTGTATTTTTACAGCACTTGAATTTTCAAGCACTGTTGTGTATTTTTACAGCACTTGAATTTTCAAGCACTGTAACGTGTTTTTACAGTTCTTTAATTTTCAAGTACTTTCATGGAATTGTACTGCACTTCTGTGTAAGTTTTAGCCTGATGCAATTTTTCTGTACACATGCATTTATAATTACGTTTCGAGCAAAAATTTATACCTGTCCCTCGATTTGCACGGCACTCAATTTACACGTTTTTAAATGAAAACGTTTTATTTTATTTTATTGTGTGTGTACATCAGACACATTTAAAATTACTTTTCAAACAAATTTACAGCTATCCCTCTATTTGCTCGGTACTCAATTTACGCGGTTTTCAAATGAAAACTTTTGTTTTTTTAATATTATTTATGGGATCCTACAATTTAAAATTACATTTCAATCAAATTTACAGCTATCTGCCATATTCACTTTACTCAATTTACACGGTTTCGCGTTTACACGGTTTTACATATTGTTTTTTTAAATCCTACACATTTACAATTAATTTTCAGACAAATTCACACATATCCCTCGATTTGCACGGAACTCAATTTACACTGTTTTTAAATTAAAACTTATTTTACAGGTTTTTTAAATTTTATTTATTGGATTCTACAATTTACAATTACATATCAAAGAAATTTACAGAACTATCCTTCAATATGCACGGTACTCAGTTTTACACGGTTTCGCTTTTATAAGGTTTCAAAATGATTTTTTAAATAATTTTTTTTTTCCTTATCCTATGGTTTACAATTAATTTTGAAACAAATTTACTCCCATCCTTCGATTTGCACGGTACTCAGTTTACACTGTTTTTAAATGAGAACTTATTTTAGAGTTTTTTTTAATTTTATTTATTGGGTCCTATACAATTTAACATTACATTTCAAACAAATTTACAGCTATCCTTTCATATGCACAATACTCAATTTACACGGTTTCGTGTTTATACGGATTTTGGAATGAAATTTTTTTCAGTTTTGTTAAATCCTACACATTTACAATTAATTTTTAAACAAATTTACACTTATCCCTCGATTAGCACCGTATTCAATTTACACTTTTTAAATGAAAACTTATTTTAGAGGGGTTTTATTTTAAATTTTATTTATTGGATACTACAATTTACAATTACATTTCAAACAAATTTACCCCGATTTGCACAGTACTAAACTTACACTGTTTTTAAATGAAAACTTTTTTCTCTAACTCTGAAGTAGTTAGAAATTTTGCACAACCATTTAAAATATGTAGAAAAATCTTGCTCCTTTAAAAAGCCAGAAAGATCTGCAATCAATATTTTTGTTGTTGACATTTTTCGAAACAGCACTAATGTCAAATTACAAAATGTCAATTTAACCAAAGCATTGCAAGTGGCAGTGGAAAATTTCGGAATGAGATTTTCATTCTTGAAGCTGAGATCATTTGCTATTAAAATAAATTGCAAACTCACAGTCACCAGTCATATGTTAATGTTATAGTGATGCATAGCTGTAGGAGACTATAACTTTAAAAAAGAACTTTGGTGAGTGAGTAATAGCTTGATAATTAAACATGGCAATATTTTTAACAAAAACGTAAAATTAAAGTCTCGTGAACATAGCTTTGAAATTAATTTATTTTAATAACTAAGTAAGCAAACTTACATCCAAGCTTGAAGGGGGGGGGGAATTAATAATCCTTGACTTGTAAAGGACTAAGGTTCCTCTTATTCACAGGGCCAAGTTATAAGTTAAGATCATGCAAACAGATTTTTTCAAAAATTTGTTTGTATGGAGTTGTTTTATACATACCCGTAAAAGGCAGGCCCGTTGTATTTCTAGAGTTAAGTTGCTTCAGTGTTATGTTTTTTTACTATGTCACTCAGCTACATTTATACATACTTTCTCTTATTAATATCTTCTTCCACAAATCCAGATATTTAAAGAATATTTGTTGAAAAGGTAAATTAAGCATAATGGTAATATACAATGATTTAATGTGCTATTTATTTTTTATTTTACTTTCTTGGAACAAATACAGGCCTTTAAGTTCTAAAGTAAAGATATAAATAAAGATATGGCAGGACAAAATTTCAGGCTGTTCTTTGAAAAAGTCAGTATAATGCTTTTAATTTATAGTTTAATGGATGAATAAAACTTATCATTATATAAATTAGTATAGTTAATTTAAAAATTGCATTGAAATTATTTATCTAGAATAATTTTTGGTAGTTTCAAATTAAAGTCATGTTTATTAAAATTGCTTACGATAAGATTTTTTTTATTAAATATAAATTAATATATTCAAAACAATCACAAGTAAAGTAATTTAATAAAATAACAAAAGCACTCAACAAAAATCTGGTGGTGAAAAGGTAAAACTAATTAAAAACTTTGTAAAATAACTCATAAAAGATACAAATTGAGGTCTATCATTTTGAGTAATACAAAAAAAAAGTCCACTCTTCTTCAGTTACAAAAAGTCAGTCATCTGCACAAGTAAAAGGCTATTCTTTCTAACTGGGGTTGACTTTCTTGATACTGTAGAAAAGTACACTTTTTTGTACCAACCAAAGGGATTGTCCTGGATAAATACCCTTTTATGTGTATTATTTTACAAAGTTCTTAATTATTTTTGATTTAATAAAATGTTAGCTTTTAAATAAACTGAAAAAAAGCATTAAATAAAAAATGAAATTTAAAACATTAGAAATTTTATTGACTTTCCATGTACAGTATATAAAGCTACATAAGTTTTTATATTTCATCTTAATATTTTAAACCACATACAACATAACTTATTCGGTCTTCTCTTTGATCAAACTGATGCCTAGATTTTCAGATGCCTAGGATAAAACAAAAAAACGTCATCAGCAAATAAATAAATCCCAAAAAATGTGCCATTCTTTTCTTTTTTGGCTACTATTTCAATATTTCAACTGATTTCATTAACCCATTTGTGCCCAGATATTTTTGCGACTTTCTTCGACTTTTGCTAATACCAGCAATAATAGATAAATTTCTGATGTATACTTCTTGAACAAGGGATGATTTCTTTTAAAATCATTATGCATAATAATTGAAATGTCAACATCCTACTAGGTCATGTTAAAATATTTTGTGAAGTTGAGGTTCAAGACTCGTGAATAAAGGCTGAGGAAAATTAATAACGCTTTTGACTGATAGCGAAAATGCCACCCCAAAAAAGGGACACTAGGCATAAATGGGTTAGCTGAAATTTGTTAATATAAACACTTATCGATATTTTTTTAAATCTTTATCCAAATAAAATATTTAAAAATGTTAAACTATGAAAATTTTATCATTATTAAATACAAAATAACAATATATAACGTCATGCAAAAATCAGGTGTTATGCTGGTTTCTTTTTTAAAAGAATGCATAAAATATGTGCTATTTTGAGATTCCTCAACATAAAGGCATTAAACTGCGAAAATACATCTGTAATATTTGGTGGATTTTTGATGTTCCACTGTATATACAAAGTGAGCCAATGGGATGAAATAATTTCTTAAAACTAATAACATTCTAAAAATCATCTTTTGTAAAATTTAGTGATGAAGCAGCGTAATCTACATGAATGGAGATATTGTGTAGGTGCAGAATCGTTCATTTTTGGAAAATAATTTCCAAAAAGTCCTCTATTTTCCCACACACATTCTTGCAGTCTCATTGCAAAGCTGCCTATAAAGTGCACAGCATTTTTAGCATTATTGTGGACACAGCATGCTGAATCCTTTCTTTTAATGCTTGAAAAGTCTTTGGGAGGTTACTTCAAAATATTCTTTGTTTTTAGGTACAGTCACAAATTATATTTATAACACTGAAAGCACAAGACTGCCTTTCCTTTAGTTCGGCAGGCGCACACGCATTGCACCAAACCAGTATTCCATAACTTATTTTCCACTCTCTAGATTGACAACAGTGATGGTCAAAACTGCCTCCCTTTTTCTTTCTTTAGAGTGACTTTTTTAAATTATACAGTTTCATTCACTTACCTTGTATGCATATACATAAATACTATATAAAATTTATTTCCTTCTTTTTTGTTTTCTTTTTCCTTTTTTTTTTAATCTGATGTCATTTCTGAAACATTTAAAATGGATTGTTCTGACACAGGAATTATTTAAATCAATCAATGTGAATATTATTCTTTACTGAAGAACATTTTTTAAGTTTAAATTATTTCAATTAAAATTTTTAGTTATTGAAGAAGGAAGTATACTAAATATAAAGTAGTTTTGTTAATAAATAATATAAGCATGTTTTTAAAATTTTACTTCTGAAAGAAAAATTTGTTAGTGTCTTATGAAATTATTACACATTGAACTTATGATTATCTATATATGTTAAATTCTGAAAGTGGTTGAGTGGTTGCATGCCCCCCCCCCAAAAAAAAAAAACAATTAATTCGAAAACTCCTTCCCTAAAGAAAAAAAATCAACATCAGTACAAAAATATGCAATTAACTCACGTTTGTAAGATGCATAACATTAAACTAGAAATTTTTCTTTTAAAATTAATTCCTTAAAGAAATCTATAATGTAAACTTCATTTCTTGTTTATACATATCTTGTCCCAAATTGACATATTTTACAAACCACAGAAATATCACCGTAATCAAATCCTCTTTTACTAAAACATTTTAATGAATTTCATTATGTAAAACAATCAATAAATTATTAAAAACTCATCATTTAAAATAAACGTGCATGGCCATGCATTAATTTTCAGATTCTAAAGGTTTTAAAAAAAGAGAGGGGAAGAAAAAGGGGTAGGGGTTAATAGGCTGGCTTACATATTTACAAGCCTCACAGCAAAATTTCATACCTGGTATTGGTACCCAGTTGAGTTCCAGTGGTAATTGGTCCTGCTCCTTATGCAATACTGCTTCCTGACTCTGAATGGTTGCTTTAGGAGGTTGCGAGTTGGTCGTTCTTCTCTTGAACATCCCGACATATTCTAGCCTCTAGAGATGCGGAACCTTTTTACCATTGAAGGCCACATGTAAATTGGGCAGTAATAAAGGAGGCCGTATGAGTCGACGTACCTATGAAATTATAATAGTTTTTGTATAGTTTTAACAATTCATTGCATTACATAGAAATATTATAAAAAAGTCATTATTATTTGGCATAAAAAGTAACAATATAAAAGATTTTTGTATTCCCATACGAGTAATAACTCATTATAACATTAATCATTAATAATTATTTTTTTAATTACAGGTTTATAGATACTGCTGTAATTCTTTATATTTGTATACATTTATTAGCGCAGGGGGATGCAAATAGAATCCAAATATTTAGTGGAACTGACAAAAATTAGGTGACGCCAAACTTTTCTTATATTTTCAAATTTGCGGAAGCAAATGAAATTTGCAGTCGCACGCACCAGTTTTTTTTTTTTTTGGTTGCATTGTGCAACCCCTTCTTTGTATACCTGTAGCAGCACACACACACACACACACACACACACACACACATATATTCAGATTTTTAAATTTTAAAAGATAACTACATATTTACATAGCAATTCAAATAAAAATGATAAAGTAGAAGCATTTTTAAATAAATTTATTACATTATATGAAGAAATACAATAGAAAAAAGATTTAATTTTTAAAAAGCAACATAACAACAACTCCTAAAATAATTTTAAAATAAAATGGAAAATTTAAGTTAGTGGGATTTTTGCAATTGTTTCTAGCTTGAAAGCAATTAGAATTTGAATCAAGCTTCGTAACGCAAAACCTTAATTGATCCTCTAAATGAGCATATGTAATTTGCGTTCTTAAACTAGTTTTAATTTTTATCATGATAGAAAATAATGGCTCGCAGCGGTAAGTAGGGGAAATTGGGGTACAATGAAAAAAAATTCACTCGTTTTTTTTTCCTGTTCACAAATTTGCATGTACAATAATAAAATTAATGACAATTTTAACCTACTCTTTTCCCCATCTAAATTAATTTTTATGAGTTTGTAAACAGCATCTTCAGGGTTAAAAAATTTTCAAAAGGTGAAGGTTGACAGTGTTTCATTGTACCCTGTATACTCGGGGTACAATGAAACACTTAATAACACTTCAGAAACACTCCTATAATATGAGCCAAAATTCAAATTTCAGCATATATGTTTTATGCAGCCTCAACTGAAACAGAGTGATTATGCAGCCAGTTCCTGATTATTGTACGAGCACTTTGGGCCCCTACCCTGGGCATTACATGCAGATAGAAGCAAAAATTGAGTTTAGACTAATTATACAAAGACACAAAATATGTATAGGTGCACAAAACTTGAAAAATGCGCTAGACACAAAAATGTTTTAGTCAGGTCCTGCATAGACTTAAACTGCATGAGAAACATCTTAGCATAGTTGAAAAAATGTTTTCATTAAAGAAAATCTGTATTTAATTTAACCCCTTTTCCCATAATTAAGATAAAATTCTGTTTGTATAAAAAGATATTTTGGTAATTTAAATAAAAATTGTGAATCCAACACCCCACCCCCCCCCGAAAAGAAAATACTGTAATAAAAATTTAAGAATGATCCCTGAAATTTAGCATAATTTTTTTAGCATTTTAGAATAAATGCACAAAATGATGAAAATTTTCACATGCTCAAAACTTTTTTGAAGAACAATAAATTACTTGTGATGATCAATAATTAAAAATAAGAGTAAATAATTTAAAAAATAATTCAAAATATGATTTGTGTATGTAGGACATTCAACAATTTCTAAAAATACATGACATTATACAGAAAAATCATCTAAAAAACAGAATCCAGTCATCAATACTTTAAGAGTTTTAAAATAGTCTACCTTTTATTACTTCATTCCAAAACTTAATTTACTCAGTGTATATTTTTTAATCGAGTAAATATTTTTATTATTCATTATTAAGTACACCTAATTGAATATCAATTTTAAGTACAGTTAAAGAACTAAGCTTCAAATTATAAAACTTTAAAAAAAAAAAGCTAAGTTCAGAAATTAAGTTTGATAAAGTTTAAGAATTTTGCTAATATTAAATGTAGTGGTCTTTTTCATGGTTTGATTAATATCCTCTTTCAAATTAAATAGAAATTTTCTACACCTTTAATATAAGGGTTGTAATGCAGGCCCTGATTATTGCACGGGCACTTGGGGCATATGCCCTGGGCACACATGCAGAAATAGGCCAATAAATTTAATTTAGAGATTTATAGGGGCACAAAATTTGGAAAAGTGCCCCGGACACAAAATGTTATAAGTCAGGCTCTGTTGTAATGTTAAAATTCAATACTATAAATAGTAAAATCGACCAAGACGGTGCGAGCCCCATATAAACACGGTGACAGTCGCTGGAGCTTGTCAGTTGCTAAGCCCCAGCGCTACTGTCGCCAACTAGTTTGCACGATCTGCAAAGCAAAGAATTTTAACGCATTAAAATTGCACATAAATTCCATTAACAGAAGCACATCAAAACGACAAAATACACCGGTCCATATTAAACCTAAAAAGCGTCTGAAAATTCAGCAACAGGTAATTTAAAATGAACAAACAGTGGACCGTTTTAACCTAAAAACACTACAGTGGATTAAGCAGCCTAGTTGTACAGCTAATGTAAACTGGGCAAACACTGGCCCGTTTTCAATTCCAAGAAACATCGGTGGATATAAAGTCAGTATGATTAGAATAGCACGTAATAGCATTAAACGAAAACATAAAAATATAAAATATCAATTTAAAATTCACATTAAAAACATTGAACATCGTAAAGATTCATTTAAAAATGCACTTACCTTTAATTTTTTGTAATTAACTGCCCAGAAATGTCACTAATGCTCTCCTGTTCCTAATATCCACCGGCTTATAACGTACACCATATTTCTTACAAAAACACATATTTTATTTTCACAGAATAAAATATTTCATTCCCTTCCTTTCATAACACGAAACATTTGCCAATTCCAAACATCTATTTTACCAACAAACGACGATAAAATTGCTTAATGCTTGTTTTCAGATTTAACGGAACATCAAACCATGACCACGTGACCAAGATCAAATATACTGGAATTCTAGCTTAGTTCACTGATAATGGCACACGGTATTCTGATTCGCTATGAATGTCACATGATCGCCAGAAGTGCCACCCTGAATTTAAAAAATCAAGCACGGTGTGCTTGAATTTCTTTATACTGCACGTGTTGTAAATTAGATACAGCGCAGTGTGTTGAAAAATTACAGATATTTAATACAGTGTTGAAAGAGCGTTTTAAACGGGAAAGCGTCTTAAGCGGGAAAGCGTCAAGGTGAATTGGGAAAGAACAAAATCCAAGTGCTTAGAAAATTACGTATGTATTGCTCTTCATTTAGAAATTACATAAGATACATATTATACTGCATATATAATATTGTACAAATGAAAAATATAATACGCACCGAACTTCACATTTGTGATGTGCTGGGGGGGAAAAAAGCATCTATTTTTGTTTGTTTAAGATTCTGCGTATGTTTTGCAGCAAGAAAATTATCAATTTTATTGACGTAGGTCAACATTTCTTCTGTATGTTCCAAAGAGGACAGTACTTTCCGCAGCTCACTTACTTAATACGAGCCAGTAGTAACGTAGTTATAGCTATCGGTTCCGTTTCTTCGTCCTCCTCTTGTTCTTTCACAATCCCTTCAAACTTGGCATCTGCGATTATTTCTTCCAAAGTCCGAATGCTGCAGGTCACGAGGTGATCGTCCACCGTTGTATAATCAGGGAAATTCTCCAATAATTGAAAGTCCTCATCTTCTGGAAGTGAAGTGTCAGCCTGAATTGAATTGTCCCACACATCAAACGCATCTTTCCGAAAAAAGTTTTTTATTACATCTGGTTTAATTTCGTCCCAAGCTGCACTGATGTAATTTATGGAACTGATTTTACTTTTTACACCCCCTTCAGAGGTGGAGCGAATTTTGATCAATTGGATTTTTAGCTCCGGGAGACGTTCACGGTCGAGAGAGAGAAAACCCGGATTATTTTGATATTGCAATCTTTCTGTATTCCTGAGTAAAGATGGGCATAAAACCTGACAGCAGCGTGGGAGAGATAGGTAAGAGTTAAAGAGAGGGGTGTTGGATGAATGGATACTTATCAAGGGGTATTAGAGCGTTAGGTTACCGTGACTAACCTTGGGGGGATTGCAATACCTTTCAAAAAGGAAAAAAAAAAAAAAAAAAAGGTTCATCAGAAATACGAGAACAGCGTCTTAACCGACGATACAAAGCAGAACAAAAGCATCTTATCAGGTGGATTTTACATTGATTAGTATAGGAAATGTCCAGGGACTGACGGAAAAAAGCATTTTAAGCGGGAAAGTGTCTTAAGCGGGAGCGTCTTAAGCGAGTGTTACTGTATGTATATATACGCGTCGACTTGAGAACCTCCTCCGTTTTTCCGTCGGTTAATTAGTAAACGCACATGTGACATTTTCAGTTTTATCAAAGCAACACTTTGGTTTTAATAATAAACGCAAAAAAATAAATAGTTTTGTATCCTGGCTTCAAAAAAAGAAAACATGAGAATCCAATTGGTAGAAACAGGGCTCTAAAATTATATCGCCCGACATGCCGGGGTATGTAAAAATTCAAATCAGGCATGCATTTTTTCCCCTTACATGCTCGGTCGGGCATGTAAATATAACCTAAAGAGTAACAGGCAAAATTAACAAATATTCCACTACTTACAGAAATAATGCTCTGTATTTCTCCCTGTGCATCTTGTGAGAGAGTATTCAGTGCAATGAACTGCATAAAATATCAATTACGATGCAGTGTGTCATCTGAAATGATGAATTACTTAACGAAAACAAGCGTTGACTGTGTTAAATCAAAACCTTTGATCCATCAGCCAGCAGTGATTAAACATTGGCTATTTAGTACAAAAGAAACAAGACATGTGGAAGGGCACGCACTAACACTTGCCTGTAACTAAACTAAAAGGAAATTTTTAATGAAGTGTGTAATATTACATTATAATTTTAGTATATGTTACTGTTTTTGTTGATATGCAATTACAGATATTTGGGCATATAAAAATTTTCAGATTCTTCAAGCCCTACATGGTGGAAATGCAATAAAAACTTTCCAGTTTTGTCCAACATTGCTAAGAAATTTTTGTGTGCATTGTGCAGCTCTGCTTACAGTGAGTTTTCTCTGAACAGGCTACATAAAAAAAAGAATTATATTTTTACATCATATAATTTGCTATTCCTTAAAATTTAATTATGAAGATCTTCTTTCAATAACATCCCCACTAAAAATAATCTTAAGATTTTCTTTAAAAAAAAACTGCAGAAAATCTTAAGTTATTTGGCCCATTCAATTCTTAAGAAAATCTGCAGAATATATTCTGCAGATTTTCTTAAGAATTGAATGGTCCAAATAACTTAAGATTTTCTGCAGATTTTTAGAAGCTGTATTATTCTGCAGATATTCTTAAGAATTTAATGGGCCAAATAAGATTTTCTACAGCATTATTATTATATATTATTTTAAAGATTGTAGTTTTAAACTAAACAATTCTAATTTCAGGCAGTTCATTTTTTAAAATGTTGCATTTCACTTTAGATATTCAGATTTCTTAAAATATATTATCATACTTTTTAATTTTACATTAGACTTGAAAACTGAAATATTCAATTTTGGTTATATCAGTGGCGAGATAATCTCCCTTGTTAAATTTACTTTAGATTACTAATAGATATTTCATCATGTAATTTTGATTCTTTTGTTTAATTGAACAAAATTGCAGATATCAAAATTTCAATTAAAAACATAAGTGAGCTATTAAAATCAATTGCTCAAAATGTCAAAATATACCCAAGGTACACATTTTGTAATTTTAAAATAAGTATAAAATAACAATTTGTGCTTATAATTGTTTTAAGTACATAGAAAAGTTATCTAAGTGAATGTACATATTTATGAACATGAATGAGCAAATAAATAACCAAATATCACTTACCTTATAGGCATACAACTATTTGTACTCAAATCAAAGACAATAAGCTCTTTCTGCAAAAATTTCAGGTAAAACAGGGGGATGCATTTGAAACCGCTCCCGTAGTGGGGCCCCCATTTTTACACAGATGTTGGGTCCATTCTCATATTTCACTCATGCACATTTATATATTTAAAAATCTATACTTTTATAAAAATATTATTCTTGAAACTTGAAATATTTAGTATGCCAGTGGACAAAACAACCCTTGTTTTTTTACTTTGAATACATATTTTATCACATAATTTTAATTATTTTGTTTAGCCGATAAAACACACATAGCTTCTGATTATAAAAGTAAGTCAGCTATTAAAACTGACCGCTAAAAATATAGCTAAAGTTATGAGATCATACTATGAATAGAGAAGGGGAAAGGTATAGTTAAAAATTTACAATTATTTGAAATAATTTTAGTGTTGACTCTAAATTAATTTGGCAGGGCGCAGCGCCCGGCGGCCTTTTTGTTATCTTTTTACCGCCCGGCGGCCCTTTGTCGTCTTTTTAGCGCCGGGCGGCCCTATTTCTCTTCTTTCTGCGCCCTCCTTCTTTTACATTTTTATTATTATTAGTCAACAACCAGCACTTTTTATTTCCTACATACCATTTGCGGCCCATCACGAAAATACGTTAATTAAAACGGTTCCGATTGAGTACAATAATCCCATCATAAAATAGGTTCGATTGAAAACTGCCCTTTCACAAAAACAGTCTATGAAATCGGATCTTTCCCACAAATGTAATTTATTAAAATACTGTTTTCAAATATTCTACTCTTTCAGATCGAAATACTGCTACTGACTTTTTCTTTGTTTTCATTTGCGCGAGCCGATTGCTGAGTAACCCGAAAAGGCCCCCATCTTGTATGTTTTGCTTTTGCTGACTCAAGCGAGAAGAAGCCCGATCGGCATTTCACTTAGGAGCTGGGGGGAAGAAAATACGGTTGGGAAATTCAGAATTTTCTCAAGTTATCTAAAAATTTCTGATTCCATCTGTCAATCCTCAAATATCGGTGGCTACGTTTTATAAATATGTAGTTGCGAATTATCAAACAATCATTATACCAGAGTTCGTCGCCAGCTGTATATAATTATTGCTCTTCTCGATGTCTTTAATAGTTTTGCACACTAGTAAGTCCCCCCCCCCCTAAACGATTTGCCCTTTTTTATCGGCTTTCTTAGTACATATTATTCGTAATGTATAACAGTTATTTACTAATCATATATAATTATGATACAGAAAGTATGCCTTAGCAAAACGACGTTTTGCGATTCGAGAATTCTGCGGGATTTGCTTGTTTGTTAGGGCAATAGAGATGAGCTCGGGCTCATTTTTTGAAGCCCGAGCCCGAGGACTTTTAATCCGAGCCCGAGTAATATTATTTAAGTCGGAGCCCGAGCCCGAAATTTCAGCTAAAGATAAATAAAATTAATTACTTCATTGATAGAATTCAATAAATTTTGCCGTTTGTGCAAATTAAAGACAAATATAGTTTCAAGCTCTCAATGCACTTTCTATATATCCATGTTAATCAAATAATGATCCGATCTCATGACTAACTAGGCAATATAAGCCGCCGTTCTGAAATACCCAAAGAGCTTTACACACCTTCTAGGCGCCCATGCCACTATTTTTTTTTAAATAAGTACGTCTATTTATCCCATGAATCACTTTTTAAAATAAGTTTCAAGGAGTATGTTCAACAAAGGAGAAATTTTTCACGAGCCCGAGCCCGAACACAATCGTGAATTACAGAGCCCGAGCCCGGTTCGGGCCCGGGCTCGGACTGAGCCCGTCTCATCTCTATAGGGCAAGCCTAGACAAGGGATATCTCCTAAGGGGGGGTGCCTTGGTTGGGTGACTTTTTAAGGAGTTCTAATGTGTATTGACGCGTACATCTGGATGAAACCGACCAAAACTCCAGACCGACAGTCGCGCGGGCGGGGCCCGCCGAACGTGGGAACTTCAACACTTCAGCCGTGTACCATGTTCAGTGGCTTTATCCACTCAAATCCATCTGAAAATCGAGCGATTTGCGAATACGGCAATTAAAACACATTATGCTTTTGCCAAAATCAGAGCATAATAATGATCTTTTGCTTTAGCAGTGTAGCGCTGGGTTATTGGCGCCTGGTGCGGTCCTTCAGTTTGCCGCCCCATTCTTTCTAAGTTTCAGCATTCTGCCCCCATTTCGGTCCGTTAGTTTTTCACTTTATTATTTCTAAGTGTTCTGCCGGCCACCATGTTTGTTTGTTTTTTTGTCGCCGGGGCGGACCCCCCCCCTCTTATTACGCCACAGTTTTAATTATATAAAAGTGGAGTAAATGCAGAATTTAGTAAATCAGACTATTGACAAGATTTGGTATTCTAAATATTCATATTATACACCTTATGATTAAAAAAAAAATCTTAACATTTTAATGCATGAAGAAAGGAAAAAAATAATAATAAAAGCAAAAGAAAGCTAGTTCTGGGAAAGGATGCCTTCAGAAAACAAATTGTGTCATAAGTTAACAGCTAGGTAATTCATAAAACAAACTGTCATCAATTTAAGCTTATTTTCAGTTTAAAAAAATAATAAGAAATAATTCTGGAAGGTTTATTAATAGACAATTTATTTAAGTACTCTTGGCAACAGGATGCTGATTATTTTAATTATATTAAGCTGGTTAAAAACAGTTGATAGTTAAAATGAACTATTGATTACTTTTTTTATTTTAAAAAGATTAAAGCAAGGTTTAAAAAGAAAATTTAGTGTTTTTAAAGAGACCTTTTTAAGGATGTTACAAGAAATTAAAAATAAAGCTTTATTGAAAATATTTTAAACTTTATTTCATACTTTTGGACAATTCTGTGAGTTAAAAAAAATTAATTTTATACCTGCTAAAAAACTTACATGTAGTAATTATTTTTATTTATTTTAAAGAAATAGTACTTTTTAAAATATTCACTTTTCATGAATGAGCAAGCATTAAATTAGAAGTGAAAGAGGAATAACAAATATATTTCAGTGATTTGATTTGATATGGTGTTGTACATTCCAACCATTGGATGTATTACAAAATTTGCATTGTCATTTTTTCCAGCAATCTTCTGTGTTCTGAATTCAATTTCCCCAATTTCTGTAGTTATCAATTGATGGATGAGTTAAATTGCTTGATGCAATTTTAAATAATGTCTAATAGTAATAAGGGTAACTTTGAAAATCTTTATTTGGTACTCATTCAATAATTATTGCAAACAAAAGAATTTAAATAAAATTATGATTTATATAATAAAATTTTATACTTCCTGCATTGTGCAGAAATTTTATTATTTTTATTACATGCTAAACGCATCTACCCTAATCCACTTACACTGACAGTCCTTTTCTGTTTAAAAGTTTGTACCAATATAGGTGAATTATCGTATATGAATGAGATCCAGTAATTGTGGTCCAGTAGTGATAGTGTGATAAAATGGAGGAACAAAATTAATACTCTCTCTGCCTTCCGCGACTGCCTAACAAATCATGTCTGGCTAAAAATTTCTGAAACCTCCTTCAATAAATGTACTATTCTTATAAATAATAAACATGTACGTCACGTAATTTTGAGAAAAAAAATTAAGCAGAAAATTCAACATTACTATATTAAAACTTCTTTTTTTTTTAATCAAATGAAGATTTAATTCACATATTTATGTCATGTTTAGACCAAAATATTATCAACAAATTATTTTTCCTATTTCACTTACACTTACTTCTACTGGATAATTTCTCCAAAAGAAGGGGGGGGGGGACTAAGACAAATTCGAAAAAATCTTACTATGCATTGTAAGTCTGAACACATATTACAACTCTTCATGTTAAAGTTTCGGGGATCAGATTGTTTCAAACCAGTTTCTATATGTTATCTACCTGTACATTCTCGTGGAACCCCAAAGTGCCCTTTTTGAGAACAGGGTGCCCCTTTTGAAATTTCCCCCCCGACGGCCCTTTTTTTCTAGAGTCAACACTAAATTTATAAAAAATACTTCAGTTAACACTACATGTAACTCTTATAATGAACAATTTATGTAAACCATGTTATTTCAGAGATCCCATTTTCCTGTAATATATATATGTATATGCTTCCAGCTATTTTAGTTTTATTGTTCTTTAAGGCGACAATGGAGCATAAAAAACTTTCTTTGTAAGCCAAATGCTATAAAACTTTGTACATTGACATAATGTCGATGATTACGAAAAACACTAAATCAAAGTTCATTTAATAGTTTAATTAACCTGGGATTGTTCGTGAAGGTATATCATACCCAATAGTGTTTTTATGTTTTTTGCCATAAAACCAATACACAAAGAGGTCAAAAAATGAATAAATAAATATAATTGTAACCCTACATTTATAAGTACTTCTCAAGGAACAATATAAAAACATGCTTATATGCTCAGAACCAGAGCCTCACTCAGAATAATAGCAGAAGTACTGAAGGATGTGGCAATATTCAAAAACCTATTTGAAAAATTCAACCACAGTTTTCTTCCCCCTTCAGGTTATGACCTTAAAGTTAGTTGTACCAGAACTCATCAGTTTAAAAAAATAAGTTAGAAAAGTACATCAAAAACTGAAGGTAGCTTCAAACAACAGCATAAGTACTCGTGCAGGGTATGACACACCCAACGTGGCGATATCTGAAAACCTGAACTTCAAAACAAACTTTTCCCCTTCAAGGTTATGACCACAGAGTCAGCTACATGGAAGTTTAATCCATTTTCAAAAAGAAATTAGAAAGGCACATCCAAAACAAAAGCATAGTACATATATTATACCCTGCGGGAGCACTGCTGGGTTAAGAAAATGATTAAAATATGCTAATTAATGATATTATAGAAAAAAGTCTCATGCACATCAATTTCTGCCTCTGATATATATATATATATATATATATATATATAAACGAACAAGTCGTTATAAACGAGGAAGACATAAAGCTACTTCTACTACCATAATGTCAAATAAGAACATTCAGTCTGAGTCACCCTAAATAAAAGTTTTGAGGTTGACCATAATTGGCTTAAAATACGAGCCTACGTTTTCTCTTTAAAGAAAAAACACCTCGCAAAGTATTATAAAGTTTTCACTACATATACTTTCTCTGACCATTTTGCCCACTTCTTTTATGATTTAATAGTTACTCGTGCCAATGCACTAAATTACAATTTACTAGGTCACAATCGCAATAGTATTAAGCTAAATTCCAATTTTGTAATTAATTTCTCCAATCCTGTTTTTAATATGATAAACTTCAATAAACTTTTATCTTCTCACTCTGACTCTTTCCCTTTACCGCATCTCAGCCTAAAAAAATCTTTCAAATACCCTATACCTATGGGTAGAAAGATATTTAATTATAACTCGTTCTGTAGGAATTTTTTACCCGATGATGAGGTACCCTGTCTTTGTACCAGTGGTCAATACAATTCTTATGTTAATTCTGATTTTGGACATATAGTTACCGGAGATCTTTCTATTATCAAAGATGTTAAACTTCAACGGATCATGAAAAGAGGTACTAAGTTTAGGTTACCCACTAAATACTGTATAGATGATATAATAGATACTTTCACATATAATATAGACGTATATATATATAACACTTCAATAAAAAACAGCAAACCTTCTGCCTTCTTTAATGAATGGAAATTTAAAATTCTTGCTGACCTTAAAAAACAACTACTTTGTAAATTTAGATATACTAAAAATATAAAACTAAGCAATCAAATAACAGAGCTACAGAATAACTTTATCATTACTTATGTTGATAAGTCTAGAAATAACTATGCTATAATATGTAAGCAGTTATATCACAATCTCTTAGCTTCATCCATTAACAATAATCCTAATTTCAGTCTAACATCTATCTCTGAGATAACATTTAACAAAAAGATCTTAGCTTTCCACAAGTTACTTAAAATCAAGCATGACAATCTAAAATATCCTTACTTAGTGCTAATACCAAAGTTTCATAAAACACCACTAAAATTCAGAACTGTTACTATAGGATGTAACACTTATAATAATGTAGCAAGCAAAATATTACTAAAAATACTTACTTCTATGCATGATCTGTACATAAAATCTAACACTTCTTCTATATCTATAGGTAATAGCTATGAACTAAAAAATAAGATTAATCCTCTACACGATGTAATTAATATATCAACTTATGATTTTAAAGACTTATTCAATAGTATACCACTAGACGACTTATACAATATAATATTGAATCTATTTATACATAGTAATAATAATATAACCCTGCCTTCTTACATAGATACTATGTATTTCGAAAATCTTTTAAAGTTCATAGTCTATAATAACTACATTCTACATAATAATAAATTATATAAGCAAGTTATAGGAATACCACAAGGTGGTTCTAATTCCAGTTACTTAGCAGACCTATATTTATATAATTATGAAAAAAATTACAATAATCCTTCTCTTATATTTAGGTACATAGATGACATAATAACAATAGCTACTGACAATACTTATAGTGATACTGACCACCTACCCATAGCTTACCATTCAGCCCTAGAACTAATAAAAAATCCTAATGATAGTAGAATAATTAATTTTTTAGACTTACAAATTAGAATTAATGATGATAAGAGTCTATCCTTTAATATATATAATAAAAGAAATGACTTTAATTTTCAGGTTAATACTTTCACTCATTTCACTTCATGTATGCACACTTCTGTGTTTAGAAATATTATCTCTAATCATAAATATAGAATAGAGTCTCTATATACCAATAGTCTTAAGGCCAGTAACTTAACTGACCTATATAAAACTGCTATAAAATATAATTATCCAAGTAAATTTCTAACTTCCATTTTATATCCTTAATGTAATCAAAAAAACTGTATGTCCTAATCAGAATATTGGTTGTTGAGGATGGGGTTGGTTGTTGGTTCTTTCTATTTAAAAAAAAATCATAAAATATATATCTATATATTTTATTTAAAAAAAAATAATAATTCTATAATTAAGAATAGTTGATTACTGGTACTTTTTCCTTTTTTATGTGAGTCTGTAACTAATGAAGCCATACAGAGTACTGTTCTACCTAAATATTTTACAATAATATTAGCATAAATAGCAATTAATAAATGTGTATAATTATTATCAATATCATTACTGTTATAATTATTTCTACAGTTTTTCTCCTTTTCCACAACTTCAACTAAGTACTTCTTAGCTACTGCGGCTAGTACTACGTTAAACATAGGCTAGCTATACTAGTGTTATATTTATTTTATTATTTATTCATTTAATTATTACCATTTTTACTCTTTTTATTTATTCATTTAATTATTACTTTTTATTTTTTCCTTTCCTTTCCATACTTCCAAAGTATTATTAATATATTATTTTTTTTCCCACTCCATGGCATTACTTGTCTATTGATGGCATTAAGTCTTCTCTGATGGCAACATGCACTAATACTGCCTCCATTACTGAGCTTTGATCTTCATGTCGGTCCACTTCCTCGTTGTTTTTTTCTAATAGCTACGATCGCGCCCCCAAGTTACAAAAGGACCCTAATTTTGGTCATGTAACTTGCAGAAACCTAGCTATTATTGTTTTTTTCGATTAAATTGAAATGTGTGTGCGGTGACGCCTGATGATAGAGCACACCATTTCAATTTTCCAATCCATTTTCCGTCTATTTGTGGATACATGTGATTAGGCTTAAAAAGCCCACCAGTTCTAATTTGGCGCTTTATATCCAATTTATCCACTCTTTCATTGCCTTAAAAGGCTATATTTAAATACTTATCCGGTATAAGCTCGTTAATTGGCACCATGTGCTATCTACTTTTTTATTTTTATATTTTTTTCACTTTATCAATGGATTATCTTGGGATTTCACTTTACGTTAGTAAGCTATTATATTATATATATATATATATATATATATATATATATATATATATATATATATATATATATATGTTACAGTTAAAACCCGAAATCAGTCAAAACCCAATTAACTAGGCAAAACGCATTTGACTGACAGCGCTGAGGAAAACCCGTTTTCCCCAGTGAATTCCGGAATGTTAATGCTTCGTGCACTAAAAATTGGATCTTGCTCCCCCCTCGAAAATATGATAACGCTGGCCATTTGCGAGATCAAAACATCAGTGGGTCCGGCCATCGCTTCAGGGGGCCCCCCTGGAAAATATGCTAACACTGGCCCTTTGCGAGACCCAAAAAAACATCAGTGGGTTCGGCCAATGCTGTAGGGAGCCCCCCTGGAAAATATGCTAACGCTGGCCCTTTGCAAGACCCAAAAAACATCAGTGGGTCAGGCCATTGCTGTAGGGGCCCTTGGAAAATATGCTAACGCTGGCCCTTTGCGAGATCCAAAAAAACATCAGTGAGTCTGGCCATCGCTTTAGGGCCCCCCCCCCTGGAAAATATGCTAATGCTGGCCCTTTGCGAGACCCAAAATAAACATAGTGGGTCCGGCCTCCGCTGTAGGGGACCTTCGAAAATGTTCTACCGCTACCCGAATAAAACGGGTTTTCCCGAGCGCTGTCAGTCAGAACGTGTTTTGCCTAGTTAACTCGGGTTTTGACTAATTTCGGGTTTTCACTGTACTAACATATATATACCTTTTTTTTTAAAGCCAGCTTTTTGTAGCCACAACTGAAGTTAGTTTTCTATTTTCACAATTGAAAATTTAGTAAAGAAAAGTTATTTTGGTATACATATATGATTTTTGGCAAAATATAAACTAAAAATACAAAAACATAAAAAAATAGGATTTCATAAACAACCAAATAAAACTAATTCTAAATTATACTCAAACATTCACGAATGATTTTTTGTTTATCACAGTTCAGTAAGATCCAAAAAATTTAATGTGCATGGAGCTTTTTGAGTTTCACAAATCATTTTGAAAAACTGGTAACGTATTATCTCGGAGGTCATTCCCACAAAACTATTTTTTCGTCAAATGTGTTGGGAAACTGTTGCCAATCACTCGTCTTGGCAGACCAACAGGATAGTACCTACATAAGTACTGAAAAACCATTGCGAAAACAACATTTTAAGTCTTGTAAAAATAACTAAATGAAAATAGTGAAATTGTGTTTTAATTATTATTTAAAGTTGTATACATTGCTGTCATCACATCTAAATAATAATATTTACTTTTAAAAAGTACATTTTCTTGTAGAACCTCAGATGAATATATAATTTTAGATAATAGGAAAATTGAGAAGCCTCAATTATCTGGAAAATTCGAACAATCTGAACATTCATGAATGATCTTTTAATCCAAATATAGTAAGTTTCAACAAAATTTCAAGTACATAGAACATTTTGAATTTCTAACCACAGTTCGAAAAATCTGTTTTGAGAATTTAAAAAATTGAAATAACAACTAAATAAAGAATTATCAGAAAATTTGAATTTTAATGAGACAGTTGAACACCAATTTAACGAATTTATTGGGATCGATAATTTTGTTCGTTAAATAGAGGTCCAAAACAGAAAATGAAAACTTTGCACTTAGCTTATGAGAAAGCTTAAGTATCCATTATTTTAAAATGAATATTTTTTATTTATCATATAAAAATGTAACAAAGTATTACATTTAGGTCTTCTTTAGATCAGATTGAGATACATTTTAGATCTTCTTTAATGCCTGCAGTTTTTTTTTTTTTTTCCTTTTAGGAAAAGCAGAAAATAATTTTCACAATTATTGTTTAAAATTTCACAATTTTCAGTTAACACAGTACACAGTTTGCAATGAAGTACAGGCAGTATCCAGAGTAACTATATCTGTTGGTGCAGTCACAAAAGAGCTCCACAAGAAATATACCTACATTGGTATGAGATGACAGATATCGTCTAAGCTGGCGATCCCCGAGTATGGCGGCCAACACATTTACTGACCAGCGTTCGAGGGTCTCTATCCTATTTCGGTTCATTGACCAGTGTGAATGTGTTTTCCTTGGGCGTTTCTTCAACCCGTTGCAGTATAGCATCCTCCTGTGTTACGGTCAGATCACTATGCATAACTCAATATCATGACAACTGTTTTTCGGTCAGTGTTATTTTGTAGTTTGATGTCCAGAGTAAAGATGACTTTGGAATCGAGAGGACAGCTAGATGAAGACAGATAATGTAGAAAAATGCAAACGGAGTTTGTACTTGGTAAATGTTCAGTGTGTGTACTGTTGTGGGATTAAGGTCAAATATCTGCTCGAGGGATCTAGGCGTATAGGTGGGGTGCCTTCCGCGGGGGACTCTTTAAGGGTTCCTAACCCGTATTTAAGCTAAGTAACGGAGAAAACCACAGAAAACTGCGAACGGTTAGGTTGACTGACGGGCCATGGGACCTGAACTGGAGACCTCCACACTTCGCCCGTCTACCATTTCCAGTAACATAATCGCTGTGTCATGGTAAGGCCTTGTAGACGTTCAGAAAATTATTTGTACATATTAATGTAAATAAAATTAAATGTTATTAAAAAGCCTCAGGGAAATCGGTACCACTGTGGTAGTACGTCACAACTTAAACTTTTCTTACTTTAAAATAATTATTCTTGAGGGACACAGTATTTTTTTTTCATAAGATTTTTAGTATTGGAGTTTGCATATAGTTTTTCCTTTCATCTAGGTTTGCCTAGCTGCTAACCTAGGACATTTTTATTAACATTTAATGTAATAAAAATTATAACATTTTTATTAACATAACCTAAGACATTTTTATTATACTGGCAGCAGTGGCGTAGCAAGGGCAGTGTTAGGGGGGTCATAACCCCCCCATGAGGAATTGTTTGCCATACGAAATGCATATTTTTCACTAAGTTATCCCACACACGTATACATGTATATGAGTTGCAGTAAGTAGTCGTAATTCCCCGCATGAAAAATTTCTGGCTACGCCACTGATTGGCAGTGATTCAAATACATACTTACAATATAAATTACGCGTGAAATTTGAAAAGATAGTACCAAAATCATTCCTTGAAGCCAAAAGCCAAAAAGTTGATCTATTTCAAGCAAGTCCGAAATGTTTCTTAGAAAGATAAAGGCAAAATTTAAAATAAAAAGCTTTAATTCAAGTTCTGGTAGAAATTTAAATTTTTATGGATCAAGATCAAAGTACGCATACAATTTTAAATACATCTTGTGGGCTAATGGCACGGTTCCTGTCGGTTCGAATGAAAAGGCCTAGCATGATTATTTCCGATGGCCGATCCAGATGAATCAGATAGATGTAGTGCATTACTTCATTGTAGTGCAGTACTTCATTGTGAAAATATCGTAAAAAGATTAAATAATAAACTAAATTAAAATAAAAGGGGCGAAAGCATAATGAACACGTTAACGCGAAAGCATTTTCCACGTTGTTCTTACGACGGACGAGGTAAACAAGCGAATCGATGACAAACGAAGGAAGTTCGATTATTCGACTACATTCGATTTAGTCGAATCTTCTGTAGAGTAGTCGCGTGTTTGTTCACATTTTAGAACTAATTATAACATTATTTTTAACTATCGTATCGACATAGTTTTGGTGATTTATTCTTTGGTGAAATGAAGACCAATGTCGCTTTCATTGAACCCAGTACCCAAGCATATACAGTAGTATAATTTAATGCAGACAGTACGGTTCGACTTTAGAAAAAGTATTTCCAGGAATAAATAATAAAAGGGACAGATGAAACGAGAATATAGAATCGTGACAATTTTTATAGGTTTTCATTTTTATTGTGAAATGCTGCACTAGCATTTTGTGAAAAGCTTTTAATATTACATTAATTCCTTTTATTTATTCATAAAAAAAATCAGTCCGCTTAATTAACCATGAATTTATATCTTTATCAGATTTATATTTATAAAATATATTGCATTCTATAAAGTTTTGTATGGTATACACGATATGAAACGAAAAATATAAGTAAATCCTTCAAATTCGCATTATTTATTTTTTCAACCTCAAACTATTATGACTGATATAAAATTATACATCCATTAAAATATTTAATGTCGTAATAATATCTTATTCATAAAAAATAGCACAAGTTATGTTAGATAAAAAGCACTACTTAAAATATTATTGCAGAATTACGCCAAAAAACTCAAAACCGTGTAGTATATCTTTTTCTGCAGAATTTTCAAAACTAAAATTTAACTATTTGCAATTTTTTCTTAAAATTGTAATATTTCTGTAGAATGTCTGTTGGTAAATTTCGACATCTGCAAAAAAAATCTACAGATATTTTGAAGATAAAGTTGAATCTGCGAATTTGTCTTTAGATTCTTAAGAAAAATGTCTGTCGTTTTAAGATATTCAAAATGTCGCTACACGTAGGGGCCTCAAATGACCCCTACACGTAGGGGCCTCAAAATCCATCTAACTATTTTTCATACCTCTTTTTTTCTTCCTTTATTTCTTTTCTTTTGAATTTTATTTATTTTTTTTTTTTCTTGTATTGACTACATACTTACATGCTATATCTGTTACTATCTAAAAGCGTTTAATTCTGACTTTGTGTACATACAAATGTATGAAACGTGCTAATTTATTTTCGTTTTTACCAAATATAACATGAAAAGGGCCCCTAGAATCACTCTCGCCCCTGGAACTCGTAAACCCAGGTTGCGGCACTGGATTGAATCAAGAAACAAAAAGTAAAATAGGATGTTTTTAAAAAATTTGCTTACCTAAACACAATAAATAATCACAGGGCATTCTAGACACAATTGAAAATTCGTTTTTTAGTATATTTCAGGTACAAAGTCCCTTTAAATACAAAATTAATACTTAATGATGAATTAAACCTTATTTGTTTGGAAAAAAGAACGTACAAAATGTACTTTGATATTTTTCATATCTCATTCAATGCATATGTGTATTAGCAAACAATATATACATTTGTAACATGTAAATATATTTTTTTATTCCTTTGTATCGTTGAGTATATAATTATGAAAAAAAAAATGTGATTTATGAAAATATGCGACTGCTAAGTTCTGTTTAATCAAGCATTAATTAGTACTTATATTCTCCATTCACAATAAATAACTACTTATTAGTACTCATTTAATGTGAATTCGTTAAAATCCCATGTACGTTGGATGGTGTGAATTTCTTTTGTGCGTTCAGGAATTCTCCAGGGCAAGCGGCGATCGCCGAGCGTCCACCACATTTGGACGGCCAGCGGCGATCGCCGAGCGTCCATCAGATTTGGACGTCCCCTCCCGCCGCTTTCGCGAGTAGCAAACCACTTTTAACAAACGCGTTCTTTGGACGCGAGAGGCACCGCTAAAGTCCGGGTTTCCTGCAAGCGGCAGCGTCCAGCGCTCGCCTTTGACAACCGCGAAAAAGTGCCCGAGGTGACATCTGTGAAAAACTGTCCACCGCTGTCGCGAAAGGGTGGTTTCCTGCAGGCGCGCGAGCGCGCGGCATTTTTCTGCGTCCACTTTCTGAAAAACGGTTGTTGGGCAGGCATTCTTCGTTTTAAGCTGAAAACGCTTCGCACACTGAAATTTTCAAAATTTTGAAACTTTCTCTTAACAAGCTGTACTACATACACTAAAAAAAATTTTCGAAACGTTTCATAAAATTATGAATGTTTCATGAAAAATTCTTAATAAGAATTTTTTCTGAAAATTTCACAAACTCCACTGCATTTTCGCTTATTGTAGTGCGTAAAGCAGCTTATGAAGAACCATCGTGAATTTTTTGGAGACCATGGTGCTGTTAGTTTATTTCAATTTGTGTACCAAGAGTAAAAACAGCCCTCCCCCCCTTGGCTACGCCCCTGATTCTAAGTATTATATTTTTTACAAAATGATTGATATTGTTATTGGGAAATTATGGAAAATTATCTGCACGAAGGATCTAGGCCGAGAGGTACATAATGATTGAATCAGTGCGAAGCGGCATAGTGGGGCGAATGCCCGGACCCCTAGACGTAGGGGCCTCAAAATCCATCTAACTATTTTTCATACCTCTTGGATTTCTTTCTTTCTTCCTTTTCTTTTAATTTTATTTTTCTTTATTTTTTATTTTTTTTTTTGTATTGACTACGTACTTACATGTTATATCTGTTATTATCTAAAAGCGTTTAATTCTGACTTTGAGTACATACAAATGTATGAAACGTGCTAATTCATTTTCGTTTTTACCAAATATAACATGAAAAGGGCCCGTAGATTCACTCTTGCCCCTGGAACTCGTAAACCCAGGTTGCGGCACTGGATTGAATCAAGAAACAAAAAGTAAAATAGGATGTTTTTAAAAAATTTGCTTACCTAAACACAATAAAGAATCACAGGGCATTTCTAGACACAATTGAAAATTCGTTTTTTAGTATATTTCAGGTACAAAGGCCCTTTAAATACAAAATTAATACTTAATGATGAATACCTTATTTGTTTAGAAAAAAGAACGTACAAAATGTACTTTGATATTTTTCATATCTCATTCAATGCATATGTGTAATAGCAAGCACTATATACATTTGTAACATGTAAATATATTTTTTTATTCTTTTGTATCGTTGAGTATATAATTATGAAAAAAAAAAAAATGTGATTTATGAAAATATGCGACTGCTAAGTTCTGTTTAATCAAGCATTAATTAGTACTTATATTCTCCATTCACAATAAATAACTACTTATTAATACTCATTTAATGTGAATTCGTTAAAATCCAAGGTACGTTGGATGGTGTGTATTTCTTTTGTGCGTCCACGAATTCTCCACCCCAAGCGGCGTTCGCCGAGCGTCCACCAGATCTGTACGGCAAGCGGCGATCGCCGAGCGTCCATCAGATTTGGACGTCCCCTCCCGCCGCTTTCGCGAGTAGCAAACCACTTTTAACAAATGCGTTCTTTGGACGCGAGAGGCACCGCTAAGGTCATTAATCACTCTGGTCGCTGGACGCCGGCCGCCTGCAGGAAACCAAGGCTTTAAAGCCCGGGTTTCCTGCGAGCGGCAGCGTCCAGCGCTCGCCTTTGACAACCGCGAAAAAGTGCCCGAGGTGACATCTGTGAAAAACTGTCCACCGCTGTCGCGAAAGGGTGGTTTCCTGCAGGCGCGCGAACGCGCGGCATTTTTCTACGTCCACTTTCTGAAAAACGGTTGTTTTGCAGGCATTCTTCGTTTTAAGCTGAAAACGCTTCGCACACTGAAATTTTCAAAATTTTGAAACTGTCACTTAACAAGCTGTACTACATACACTCAAAAAAAATTTCGAAACATTTCATGAAATTATGAATGTTTCATGAAAATTTCACAAACTCCACTGCATTTTCGCTTATTGTAGTGCGTAAAGCAGCTTATGAAGAACCATCGTGAATTTTTTGGAGACCATGGTGCTGTTAGTTTATTTCAATTTGTGTACCAAGAGTAAAAACAGCCCTCCCCCCCTTGGCTACGCCCCTGATTCTAAGTATTATATTTTTTACAAAATGATTGATATTGTTATTGGGAAATTACGGAAAATTATCTGCACGAAGGATCTAGGCCGAGAGGTACATAATGATTGAATCAGTGCGAAGCGGCATAGTGGGGCGAATGCCCGGACCCCTAGACGTAGGGGCCTCAAAATCCATCTAACTATTTTCATACCTCTTGGAATTTTTTTTTCTTCCTTTATTTTTTTTTTGAATTTTATTTTTTTTCTTTTTTTTTTTTTTTTGTATTGACTACGTACTTACATGTTATATCTGTTATTATCTAAAAGCGTTTAATTCTGACTTTGAGTACATACAAATGTATGAAACGTGCTAATTCATTTTCGTTTTTACCAAATATAACATGAAAAGGGCCCCTAGATTCACTCTCGCCCCTGGAACTCGTAAATCCAGGTTGCGGCACTGGATTGAATCAAGAAACAAAAAGTAAAATAGGATGTTTTAAAAAAATTTGTTTACCTAAACACAATAAAGAATCACAGGGCATTTCTAGACACAATTGAAAATTCGTTTTTTAGTATATTTCAGGTACAAAGTCCCTTTAAATACAAAATTAATACTTAATGATGAATTGAACCTTATTTGTTTAGAAAAAAGGACGTACAAAATGTATTTTGATATTTTTCATATCTCATTCAATGCATATGTGTAATAGCAAACAGTATATACATTTGTAACATGTAAATATATTTTTTTATTCCTTTGTATCGTTGAGTATATAATTATGAAAAAAAAAATGTGATTTATGAAAATATGCGACTGCTAAGTTCTGTTTAATCAAGCATTAATTAGTACTTATATTCTCCATTCACAATAAATAACTACTTATTAATACTCATTTAATGTGAATTCGTTAAAATCCAAGGTACGTTGGATGGTGTGTATTTCTTTTGTGCGTCCACGAATTCTCCACGCCAAGCGGCGTTCGCCGAGCGTCCACCAGATCTGGACGGCAAGTGGCGATCGCCGAGCGTCCATCAGATTTGGACGTCCCCTCCCGCCGCTTTCGCGAGTAGCAAACCACTTTTAACAAACGCGTTCTTTGGACGCGAGAGGCACCGCTAAGGTCATTAATCACTCTGGTCGCTGGACGCCGGCCGCCTGCAGGAAACCAAGGCTTAAGGTCATTAATCACTCTGGTCGCTGGACGCCGGCCGCCTGCAGGAAACCAGGGCTTTAGAGCTGCGGCGGTTCCCTACGCGTTCGCGATCACTGTCGCGTTTCTCGGCGTATTGAGCGGCGATAGGGCCAAGTTTGACACCCATCACCTCCAAAATTTTTAAAACAGGTTGTAGCCCTTCGTTATAAATGCATGCTGCTGCTTGACAAGCAATTTCCACGGTTTTTCTTCCCGTAAAAACGTGTTTCGGTGCCATTGCCCAGACACAGCTGTTGAAACACTCGTTGTTATTTTGGGTAATGTATTTAGACTCGTCCGATCTTTATGAAATTTTGATATAACATTTTTGATGATATGTACTTTCAAAATTAAAAAAAAAAATCGATTTTTTTTAATTTTCAAAGGGAGAAGACGCCTTAAGATTATTTTTAGTGGGGGGTCCTTGGCATCGTTTGATATTTCAGGGGATGACGACCTTTAAAAAGTTGTGGGCCAAACTTTAGAATGTTAGCGAAGTCGCGGGCCAAACTTGCGGATTTTAGAGAAAGTGGTGGGCCGTATAATTGGGATTTATATCAGATATTGAATGGTTTACACGGAGTTTTCAAATGTTCCGCGGGCCGGAGCAAAAGCCGTGGCGGGCCACATCCGGCCCGCGGTTGCCCATATGTGTCTTAAAGTGTAATATTGCAGCCTTCGAAATACGTTTGAGGAATTTGTTTCTATTTAGCGTATAGAACATCAGATACAGACATTTTAATATTAGTCAGCCGGAAATATTTGAAACCCAAAGTAGTGGTAGCTGCACCCCCTCTTCGACTCAATGGTTTCTCCCACCTTGGAGTTAGCAGTGAGCTACACCTCAACCCCACCGTGTTTTACGCCAAGGTTTACGCGCTAGAATAGAAAATAGCTGTTGTACGATGCATTCTACGATCTCATATAAATTCGTAAGTTTTATACGATAATTTATATTATACGATACCTGATCCATGTACATAGCCTGTATTTAATTCATTAAATATAATTTTTAGGAAATCTGTTCTTGTTTTTTGTCGAACCCAGACAATTTAATCTTGGCTTCAGCTTACGTACGTCACAGATTGGCATCCCTGCTTAGGATGGAAAATTTTAATTAATTTTCAAACAGATTTCATATTACGATATTAATATGGATCAAGCTAAAATACGACGGTCTTCAATACGAACTGCATTTACTAAAACGGCAAATAAGCTTGAAGAATTATTTAAGTCTAACGCTGCATTAACTGATGAAATTGAAATATATTTAGAACAATTAACTGATAAAGCGACGCAACTGAAAGAATGTGATGATGTAATTTTTAAGTGTTTGGAAGATAAAAAAAATGTACGCAGAAAGAACTCGATGAAGAGTATAACTCTTGTGAACAATATCAAGAGAAATTTATACTTTTAAAAACAAAACGAAAGTTGCTCGCTGCTAGCGTTAAAGTTGTACGAGTTGTTTAAAAAAAAACGCCTTTTCTCAATAGATGGCGCTGAATTTCACGGGCTTTTTCCTCATTAAAATGCTGTATTTTAGTGGAAGGTAGCTACCGATATCTGGTAACGCCTTACTAGGAGGCGCTTGATTCAACACTTGATTGATGGAAGTGCTCGTAATTTCATTTGCTGAAGCATAAGAAGGGAAAGGTCGCTAAGATTTGAAACTGGGTTTAGTCAGTTCTAAATGTTTTTGTCTGGAGTGTTGTTTGAATAACTAACATTTTTTTTAGATTTTGTAGTCCATTTTACAATAAAAAATGCCAAGTAAAAAAAAAAAAAAAAAAAAAAAAAAACTTCCGTTGCGGTCTAAACCATGGTTGTCAGATTTGCTACCCGGATGGCTCCCGATTTTGCATCATTTTAAAAGAAATATCGAAATAATAATCCTTGTCCTATTTTCATTTTTTTATTTAACGTTACTTTTTCCCCTTCTTATTCGTTAAAATTACTTCCGTTCGCGCTTGATTATCTAATTGACAAATTCCCTCCTGTATTGTAACTTCAGCCTTGTTTTTTACCGGAATTACCATTATTTCTTTATTTGCGTTTTGAATGTTGTCGCACTCGATTTCCACTACCTGTGATTCGTACGGATCCAGTGTGATTTTATTTATTAATCTCATTTTTTGTTGTTGAGTATCCTTTCTTGCTATGTTATTTGTTTCTTTTATCGGATTTAGTTGCGTTGTTTTCTCCTGCATGTTTACCCTCCATGTTTCACCGATAAATTTTAAATCAACTTTGTGTTCTTTCATACAGTCAAAACCTAAAATTACATTATAATCCTCCCCGAAATTTTGAATCGTGACAAAGAAAGCTTGTTTGAAATTCTTGTCTCCTAGTTTGATGATTATTTCTATCGCCTTAGAGAAGGGAATAACAGAATTATTTACAGTGCGAATTTTGACTTGTCTCGATAAAAAATTAATTTTTGTGTCCGTCTCCTGTATTTTCTCAAATACTTCCGGCGACATTAAACTAATCATGCTACCCGAATCAATTAATGCTCGTGCCTGAATATCTTTGATCTTTACGTCAACCACGGGTAGTTCCTGTGACTCTTGCTGACAGTTTGCCGCAACCGTAACAATGTTTTTGACTTCTTCCTTTTCCTCTGTTGCTTTTGTTTTCTTTTTATTTTGTTCCTCAATTAAGGTTTGTATTTTTCGAATGTCCAAACCTAAGTCCTCCCCACTATTCCGGAGTCCTGGGGTCGCATTGTGTTTGAACTCCCCTTTCAGTTTAAATTTTGCCTTTCGTTATTAAAATTTTGTCTAAAATTGTCTCTATTCCCTGTGTTGTTTCGGTAGTCCGTGTTTCTCCTCTGATTCGTCTGGCGATATTGTGGTACATAGTTTTGTCTGTCGTTATTTCGAATTTGTGTTGTATACTGTCTTTTTCTTACGATGTTATTAAATAGTTGATTCGTCTCTCTAAACCAACATTGCTGTGCGTCGTGTCCCAACTTTTGACAAATTTCACATTTTACTATTCTCGGTACCTGTATGGTCGTGAGCTGTTTTAAATTTTCCTTAATTTCTCTCATCTCCTCCCTCAATTTTAATATCTCTAAATTCTGCACTATGGCAGGAATATTTGTTTCTTCATTTTTTGTTATATTATTCATTGTCGCCGTGTTGTATATTTCATCTAACTGTTGCGCTTTCTGCACAGCCTCCTCAAGTTTCTCGATTCCTAATTTTCTAATTTCTATTGAAATGTCCTCCCGAATTGTGTCTAAAAATTTTTGTCACATCACTGTGTTTGCTATCTTTTTCGTTTCCTCCGTCTCTTTATCTATTCCCAAATAATCCTTAGTTCTTTTCTTTATTAATTTTCCCAATTCTTCTATGGATGTTTTTGGATCGTGTGTGATATTTTCAAATAATTGTTTTTTTTTTTTGTAGTTGGGTTATCTTTGTGCTGAATTTCTTATTTAATTCTGCTTTAATACTGTTGATATCATTGTTTTTAGCATTTTGTTCGCTCTCCATTATATGTTTAAACGCCTGTCCTCTCAATCTAGTTTTCATAATTAGACCACGTTCATTTTCCTTCCAGCCGGATAACTCCGCGGTATTTTCAAATTGGGCGAAGAATTCTTCTAAACTTTCCCCATCTTGCCCGCTATACTGCGGCAATAAACTTATCAATTGCGTATCCATTTTGTTTGAATTTTCTGTACTGTCTATTTGTTTTTTGCCTTTTCCTCGCTTATTTTTATTATTTGCCATTAATTTCCATCACTAATTTAAATACATATCATACACACACACACACATATATATATATATATATATATATATATATATATATATATATATACACTCACTATGACTTATTCTTTTCTTTTAAATACCAGTACTCTCTAATAGTACTCAGCACTAAGTTGTCTTAATTTTATCAATAATAAACAAAAAACAATTTTGTTTTTTTGTTAACTATACTACTACATTTTTTTTTGAATATTTTTCTCTCAATATGAAATCAACATTTTTTAACACACTTGTCTTCATAATAAGTTCACAAAACCTTTCTTTCACACAATTAAATATTTTCTAACACAATACTCTTCACTATAAAATCGTGCAATATTTCACAACTCAATATTTTTTTTATTTATATATATATATATATTTTTTTTTTTTTTTTTTTTTTTACACAACTAACTAATTTTTTTTTTGTTATACTTTTATGAATCTTTATGAATATTAAAGCAAAAATTGTTTCTTCATTTCACACCTGGTAACATTTAATCAACTTTGAATATCACAATATATACACTATTACTCATTATGCAAAGGTATCTGATCTGAATGCTATGTATCCTATATCTCCCCCGAGAAATCTCTCCTCTTTACTTATTATTAATTTTACAGTATTGAAGGATTTTCCGAAGGTTCACTTCTCGCGGCACCACATGAAGTAAAAATAAAGTTGTATGCAATAACCCATAAATTCTACCTTGCGGGAATAATCCTTCAACCTGTAATTGCTAAAAGAAAATACCATTCCTATTTCAAGGTCCTGAAATAACATATTTACCGACACAAGTAAAGAGACAAAATTTAAAACATTTTCTTTAATTATTATGACTTAACTTCCAAACTTACAATATCTTATACAATTTCCTTTTTCTTACACATTAAATAATGATAACCGTGACATTATTTGTTTGTTTTTTTGTGAATATTCAATAAGATTAATCATAAAATCTGTTTCGCGGTGAGAATGCTGATTATATACATAGGAGAGAGCGGGGAGATATAGTGCAACTCAAGATTAAAACAAATCAATACAAAGGTCTTTTACCTTTTCTGCTGATGCACTGGTGGGGCAATTTTTATGCTTGATGGCTCGTGACATCTAGGTTGCTATATCGTAATTTTTCAGCAATTGAAGCTCGGCAACACTCACTGGACTTTTAATAAAATTGCTGGTTCACTACGGAATTTTTTTTTATCATTTTTTTGAACACACTCACTCAACCACATCACTTTTGAAGTCCGTTCACTCTGAACTTCATCTTCACTCTCTCGTCACTTCTCATCTCCTACTTCTTTTTGACCTCTTGAGCCCCTTTTTCTTTTCGCTTTTTTTAGCAACCAATCCGGGGTTCCTTTTGCTCACGTCCCCTTTACGTGCATAATTTTCTGTTTCTCCGTTTCTGTGATTGGTTCACCGTCCTTATTTTCTACGCCTCCTAACCTACGTCTTTCTGCGTAATATTGGCCATCTGAGACAGTCTACAATAAATTTTTCAAATTTATTATGGGGGAATTTTGACTGTCCCCTCGTGACACTTTCTGGCACCACGATGTCTGCATCTCGTAACTCAGCTGCCCACTATAAATTTCTTTAATTTATTATGGGGCAATTTTGACTTTGCCGTAGTGACACATCTGGCTCCACGATGTCTGCATATTGTAAATTATTCTTCGTGTGTGGGCTCCCCTTTTGCACTACAGCCAACAACGAATTTTATGATTTATTTATTTATTTATTTTGTTGTTGATTTGACTTGCATGGACATAGAATTTCACAGCAAAAATTATAAAAATGCTAATTTATTAATCCGAAGGAATGACGGAACCATTAATTTTATTTCAGCCAAAGATAATGTATATATAGATAAGCTTCTTTCTGAACAAAATGTTATTTGATTATAGCTCTTTCTTTAAGTGAGTTTTCACTTTTAAGTGAACTCACTAAAATTTCTCAAAAATCAATTTGTAACATTTTTAAAAATACTAAAAAAAGATTTATTTAGACTTTTATTTATTTCTAAAATCCTTATACTTTATTCAACAAGGGTAGAAAATTTCTAAAAGATAGAATAATTAGTGGACAAATGAGAAGGTTTTTAGAAGTGCTGTCTTAAAATCTTGCTTAAAAAAAAAAAAAAAAAAAAAAATTAAACTCTTCAAAAGTTTGAGGAGCCATAAAGCCAAAACCATATAATTCAGTGTGTTTGATTAATTATTATTTTTGATATAATTTTTAAGATATTTCATGAAAAAAAAAATATTTTTCTGGTTTCATCTGAAATTGTTGAATTAATGATTTAGATGATTTTTATTGACAGTAAACTACTAAAAATTTTGCTTATGTGTGTGTATGTGTGAGTTTAAACAGAAACCAAGTTGCACTAGAAGTGCTTTTTTATTAGTAATGGTAGTAATGCTAATTCAAATACATATTTATTATGCCTTCCGGGAGATATAAAATGGGTTTTTTCTTCCTTGGTAGAAAAGTCGTACCGTCAAGCGGACAGCAAATTATCCAAAAGTATAGAACTATTTTGATGTCATTTAATCTATAGGCATATACAGTCATTAGAATCATGAGCGCCGTTAACCTATATGAACAGGGGGGGACACCCACCCCCAATATTTTTCTTACTAATGTTAATTGTTAATAAAAAAAGGGTATATTTTGCTCTCTGTCCCCCTTCCCCCTCCGTCTAATAATCATCAGATAGTGACGTTTATGATCAGTGGCGGATCCAGAAATCCTGTTTCCTGAGGGGCTAAATTTTGAAAAAAAGCTTATTTCACCCAAACAAAATGTACAATAAAGCAAAATTTTAGTTTAAACCATTGTAAAAACTTTTGGGAGGGGCTAAGTGATTAAAGAAGATCACTTTACATATTCAAAGTGCATAATGAAACAGAATGTTACCCTTTAGCAATCTCTTTCTTTTTGGGGGGGGATTAAGCCCCCTACCCCCTCCCCTGAATTCGCTAATGCTTATTATTATAGTCATAGTCGGCTTTATAATAATTTAATTTTGCTTGAAGCAAATTTCTTTCTTTCTTTCTTTTTCTTTCTTTCTTTCTTTTTCTTTCTTTTTTTTTTTCTTTTTTTTTTTTTTTTTTTTTTGTGCAGGGAGCACACATTTGGATTCCACTAAAAATAAAATAAAATAGATTATCTCTTGCGAAAATATAAAACGGAAACCTTACCGAGGTCTATTTTCTCAATTTTATTTATTTTATTGTTTTTAAAGTATAATACAGAATATAGAAACTTTTTTTCACCATCGGAAAATAACTTTTATATTACAGTTTTACAAAACTCAAGAAATTGAATGAGCACATTAAAAAAAAATTACCCATATTGCAAATTTACAAAGTTCTTAAAAAAATTAATATGTAGTTGTTTCCTTATAAATAAAACTTTGTCTAGAAAAAAAATTGAACCATAAATAAATGTAAGTCGAAATAGTTTCCTTTTCATTAATGAAATTCAAAATATCATACGTTAAACATGTTTCCTGCAAAAATGCATATATTGAATTTCATTAATGAAATAGACTCTTATCTTAATACTGTTCAGTATACAGCATTAGGCCATCATGTAAAATAATTATACGATTCAGGAATTTATATCCAAGTTTATACAAAGTTACTAATATCTTTTTTGTAATAAAACGCAGATTCATAATTTTTTTTGTTTAATTTTTAAATGAAAAATAACGAAATCACTATTTTTATAGAAAGATTAAATGATGTGCTTATTCGCTGTTGATTATATTATGCTCTATTCATAGAACTCTCATTTATTTAAAATATGTTTAACCTCTAAAATAGTGTATTCAATGTATAAAACATGCTCCGCTTTTCTACAGAGTAATTATATAATCAGTTGAATCGTACAGGTTTTCCCCAACTAGATTGCCTCTGGACAGTAGCTGGACAAAACCCACAAAACTTGACTTTAGCCCCCTTTTCTTCCCCCATCCCTCCCCTTTCCATCTGGGAGCTTTCCACTCTTCGAAAGACTAGTAGAACCACAGGTATTCGATTCATTATACAACTGGTCGACTAAAATGGGGGAGTTAAAAGCAATTAGGGTGGACTAGCCGTCTCCCAATTTCCGGCGTACCCTAACTTGCAAGTACGATAATGCCGCCATCATTGACCACTGCAAAAAAGACGACAGTTTTAAACGATGGGGTGCTTCCCCAATGAGAGGGCATTGGGGTCACTTTTCGGACGTCACCACATGGCGAAATTGTCCCTTTTCGTCGTTTGCCGTGAAGGCGCGAAGGGTGTCGTTTTCCCTAAAATCCTACCAGGCACAGCTCCATGACTAGGCATTTTTGTGTTCTTTTCTTTCTCATTTACTTACGAGTTGGGCTCATAAGATGGAGAAGATTGCTTTTATTAGATCGGATCGGAAAGTGGCGGTGGTTTTTTAATTTTAAATGATTTTTTGTTTAAATTTAGAAAAAAAAACCTAACTAAGGAATTCCTCTAATTTAAAATCAGTTTACTTAATTTAGTGAAAATTCTGAAGATAGATCGTTTAAAATCGCCTTAATAACTGCATTATTTTTGTATGAAAAATTGAAGTATATCGCCGTATTCTTGTTATTAAAAATTTTCATTTCATTTCATTTATTTCATAAAAGAAATGAACACTACAGATTAAAATCCATTTACAGTGATGCATAAAAGGACAAATTACATAAGACAAAATTAAAAAATTTAAAATACAGAGATAAAATAAATACCAGTCATGACTGCAAAAGTTCAAAACACTTAACTCTAAAGACTTTAAAAGACATGTTAAAAATGTCCAAATCCAAAGAAAACTTACTATAAATTTTATAAAATTTATATAACGAAAAGTATATGTAATTATATTTTATAATTGGATCCACAAATAAATGGCTATTACGAAGAGACCTGTTCGGTACATTTACACAAATACTTTGAAGAATATCACTGGAGTCTACCATATTATTGACAACTTTATAAAAAAATAATAAACAAAAGAGATCACGACGAGAACTTAAACTAGGAAGACCAAAAACACTTCTCAAGTAAGATGAAGAAATTTTCGGAATGTAAATAGGATTACTTTTGTAATATAAAGAACGAGTAAACTGAGTCTGCACCCGCTCAAGAATTTTCATTTTATTTTTATAATACGGATCCCAAACAAGACTACAATATTCAAGATTAGAGCGTATCAAACTAGTATAAGATTTTTAATGCATGAAGGTTAGAAAATTCTTTAGTTTTGCACTTAAGAAAATCAAGTTTTTTGTAAGCTTTAGAGATAATGCTATAGATATGGATTGAAAACTCAAGTTTCCTGTCAAAAACAACGCCCAAATCAGTTATGGAATCCGAACGAAATAAAGGAAGATTATTAATATGATATGAATAAATTAAGTTTGAGATTTACGAGAATAACTAAGAATACTACATTTCATAGTATTAAGAAGTAATTTGTTGTCAGCGCACCATTCATATAAACTATTGCTCTGTAAAAGACAAGCATCATTAACAGACCGTATCTCTCAATAATTTCAGATCATCAGCAAATAAAAGATACTTAGAAAATTTCAAAACTGAGCACAAATCATTAATAAACAAAATAAAAAGTAAAGGTCCCAAATTAGAACCTTGGGGAAAACCAGAAGTACAGGTAAAATTCTCAGAAACAGCTCCATTAAAATACACAAAAAAGCTGTCTATTACACAAGTAAGAAAAAATCCAGTCAGTAAGATTAATGTGAAAACCCAAGCCAATTAATTTCTTAAGAAGAATTCCAATGTCAATAGAGTCAAAAGCCTTGAAAAAATAGGTGTAAATGACATCAAGTTGATATCCGTTTTCAAACGAAGAAATAATATTGCTATTTAAACAAAATAAATTAGTAAGCGTAGACCGTTTAGGAATAAAGCCGTGTTGAGATGAGGAAATTAAATTTTTAACTTGCTGAAAAACTTTATTGTGCATTATAATTTCAAATGTCTTAGAAAAAGGACTTAAAATAGCAATAGGTCGATAATTTTTGCAGTCATTTATATCACCCTTTTTAAAGACTGGAATAATTTTAGTATGCTTCCAAGCATCCGGAAAAGTAAGTTTTTAAAGAAAGATTAAATAAAACAAGAAGAGGATAAATCAACCCATCAGCACAACCTTTAGCAATAAAGGAAGGTACAACGTCAACACCAACAACTGAAGAAGACTTCAACTTTTTAAATGCCAAAAGAACACCCTCAAAAGTAATATTATCAATTTTAATGTAATCATACAAGGAGCTGTCAAATAAGGGAGAATTTCTGTAATAATCCGAACTAGATTTGTACACAGAGCTATGGTGGCAAAAACATTAGAGATATCACTAGTAGGTGGCAAAAACATTAGAGATATCACTATTGTCATTAAAGCAGACATTTTTATAACAAATATAGTTAGGAAAAGATTTGTTTTTATTAAAATAAGACCAGAACTTTTTAGGGTCAGAGATCAGTTTATTTTCTGTATTCTGCAAATAAGAAGCATAATCCTTAGCAATGCTGATCTTTAATTTAGATCTAAAATACTTAAATTCATCGGAAATGATCGGATCCCCACCTTTTAATAAAAGCCCACGAACTTTACTTTTACATTTAATTAATTTAATAGTTTCAGTGGAATACCAAAAGGGGAATTTTTTTCTTGAAGATTTCGCAGGAATCGTATGGTTTAAAACATCATAAAGATACACAGTGGCGCACCCAGGATTTTAGTTTAGGGGGGCTGGGCTACGAATTCAGCTGAACTCGGTTATACCGACCTCGATTATAGTCATAACTGTCTTATAACGTTAAATTATTATGTGCCTCTTGACTTGCCCATGGAACAACATGCGCACAAGCAATGTAACTGGTTATAGTCAAATAATTATCGGATCTTTACAGTATCGTTGAAACCTACTTTAACTGTGTTTCGTTCACTAACTGTAAGTATTTATTTAAAAACTAACTTTTTTTATATAAAAAGTACTTTAGGAATAATTTAAAGACAATTTTTATAAAGAAAAAATTTAATTCCTTAGGAACAATTTTCAAATTTTAATGCTTTTCACTTCTAACTTTCCACCTTTAGGAGGGGCTTGAGCCCCCATAGCCCCCCGTGGGTGCACCTATGAAGATACACATAAAACAATGCACAGCTTCATCTATTATTAAAAGCATTCAGAAAATTCCAGTCAGTCTCAGAAAATAAATGCCACATAGTAAAAAAATCAGCTTTTTTAAAATCATAACCACCAATGCCACTACTTTTTTTAACAGCCTGTAAAAATACTATTTTATTTTGCTCTCAGTAATTTGCGCCAAGCCCAAAATTGTGCAAATCGGTAGAACCTACTACTCTCTCAAAATCGCCGTATCAGCCATTTTATTTTTCGCCAAACTAAAAAAATTATACATATTAGTCTCAGAAATCACTACGTCCTTATTCTTTTACGTATAAAAAATATTGCATTCCTGCTCTGATTTCCCACGCGGACGATATTTTAAAAAATAACCTAGGAAATGTTCTAACCCCCTCCCCCCAAAAAAAATCTTAATTCTTTTTTATTTTACTTCAAGAGTCTAAATCATTTAATAAATTCGCCTAACATGGCCACCTTGATACTTATTTCTCAGTTTTTTACTACAGGGGTTACAATTGCGGAATTCTTGAGAGAAAAAATTAATGTTTTTGACAGGTTTTTTTTATCAATATCTCCTAAACTAATTCGAATTTCGAAATCTAAATTAGCGGAAGACCTTCCTCGGAATTTTCCGAATCCGTGGACACCTCGATCGAAACTGAGCTCCGAGCCCTTTCAGAGGAGATTATGCTACACACAGACAGTGTTGTTAGCTTTATTTTTCTTTTCATTTTACACAAACTGACCAAGTTGGACATGTTATTAGTCGTTAATTGTAATCATGATATTTCCGCATTTAAACGCTCTGGCTTAATTGGAATATTGTTTTTAAAAACCGGATTAATTGTTAATTTGCTTAAAGATTTTGTTAGAAATGTTCTCATTAAAAAAATACAACTAATATTGATTTAAACCTACCAGGACGCCTCTTTATACTAACTTAGCATCTTTTTGTTATTAAATAGGTAATTGTAGTCCAGATATGAATATTTTTTCAAGTACTATTTTATTTATTATTTCATTCTCTTACGACAGGCACGGCATAACTCCCGCACAAGAGCGGCGTCTCACCCGCAGTGCAATGTTTTAGAAAAAAAAAATGTTAAAAAATATTAATTATTATTATTATTATTATTTGTCGCAGTACACATGTTCTATATTCTACTGTAAATAGCACAGCATGATTTATTTTACTGTACGTGCAGCCTGGAATTTTTTACACAATTTCAAAAAAATTTGCGGCGTATGTCCCGGAATTACCCTGCATGAGATTATTTGTAATATTAGAAGCTAGAGTGATATATAATTTCTTACATGTCATTGCATAATTGTTTGAAGGTTTGTCAACATAGGTAATAACAATTTCTTTTTACATCTATTATTTGTTTATTTAAGTTAGTTTTTGCTGTTGTTATTAAATGTTTTAGGAGACAAAGATTTTTGTATAGTTATCAGAATATTATGCTTCCAGATACAGAAAGCCTCAATAGATGCATTATGTTTTAACAAACTATTAAATCTATTATATAAATGTGAAAGTTTGTCTGTTTGTTTGTTTGTCCAGGAACTCCTTCCAGTCCGTCCGACCGATCGGCTTGAAATTTTGCATATATATGTAAAGAATCACGGAAAAAAACGCACCCAGAAAAAAAACGCACCGGAAAAAAGCGCACAATATTGAATGGGTTTGTATTTTGTGAAGAGAAAAGGGGGGGGGGGCGTGAATTTAAAAAAAAAATGGGAGAAACAAGTGGGCGTAAACAGAGTTACATTAGTGTATTTTGTATTTATCTGTATTGAAAATTGTCATTCAGACAACATTTCCAAGAACAGTGGCCTGATTTGTAAGTATACAGTATGACTCTCCTACACTCTACAGAAGACCCTACAGATTCTACAGAAACTCCTTGTTCCAGATTAAAAAATAAATAGAAAATGAACAAAGGAGTAATAATAACAATAATACTAATTTCAGCGTTTTTTTAATAAACTGATTGTTCAATTTGTTTGTATTCTTAAGACAAAGTCCAGAACTATTGATTCAGTGAGAAATTACAGCAGTTTCGAAAAATTTAAATACCATCTCTCACCTAACAGGCAACCCTAAAAATAGAATCTAAGACTATACAGATTTAACATGCACGTTCTCTGTAATATGTTCACATTCAGTCTGATTTGTAATCAGCTATGGCTTATTATTACTGGTTTTCTTTTTATAAGTGCAAGAGTTCATTCTGATTCATGGTTATTTATCTTGTTAACTCTTTGGTTTTAAATAATAATTTTTAGATTGAATGATTTATAAGTAGTATATAGTATATTTACATATAAATATTTTTATTTTTGAAAGTATTTAATTTAAATATTACTACTTTTATTTTAGACATGCTTTTTTTTCAGAATTAAATTATGGTATTAATAAATCAATTTAAAAAAACTTTTTAAATCAAATGTTAGTATAAGTGTAATGTTTTTAAACAAATTTTCATTTCTAAATTCTAAAAAAAACCCCTCTTTTTAAAGGAAACTTGCTAAAAATAATTTCTTAATATGTTAAATATCGGCTATATATAACTGTAATTAAAATTAATTTTTAATTAGTTTTGTTGGAATAGTTTTAATAATTATATTTTTACCATTATTAGTATTGCAAAGCTTATTTCCCCTCACCAATTTTGATTAAATATATATGCAAGCCTTTTTATGAGAAAAAATGAAACTTTCTACATCACCTCATTAATGTATAGAGGCATATTTTAGTTATTGGGAATTTTTGTAAAAGGGCTTTATAAAAATTAGAAGTTTGTATTTGTTTACATTTAATCTCCTGAAAGTTTTAATTCGCCAAAATAAAATAACTTTATAATTAATTCTATATGTATAAGGTCAATATATAAAGAAGAATATCCTAGGTCAGTGTTTTTTTAGGGACTCTCTATAATAGGGATTAAAAGTGATTATGTTTTTTATTTAATATTAAAAATATTAAAATTTTTACTTCCAGTGTAAATTATCAAGAAAGTTATTTTTGTTTTGTGGTTAAGGCAGATCTACACGAAGGATGTCTGCTTAATTAGGGTATGCCTTGGGCGGAGGAATTTTTGAGGGGTTCTGACGCGTCTGGAGAAAACAGCCGCGCGGTAGGCAGGAAACCTAGAGCTATACACTTCAGCAGTTTATCAAATTGTCATGAAATTAGTAAAAAGTATTTCTACTATAATGCAAAAGGTCAAAATACCTTTTTTTAAGCTTTATAAGTTAAATTTATATCTTCTAAAACTCTTTCTCTGCTTTACAAAACTCATTAAACTTTTAAGACAAACTTAAAAAAAAAAAAAAAAAAAAAAAAAAAACCTTGCTGAAATAAGCAAGAATGACGATATATAGAAAATTAAATGGATAAATTATCGAAATATTGAACTTCATATATGAAAAAAATACAGCAAGAAGAAAAAAATATCTTTTAAAACAGTTATTATAACTTGATGTAAAACTGTGAGAACAACTCAATTAAGAAAAGGGGAAATGTTATTAACTATTGTTCACCAGATAAAACGTTTTTTTTTTTTTTTTTTCCCTTAAAATATCTTGTATTGCTTTGAAAAATAAAACATGAATAAATAAATATTTTAAAGAAACCCTAATATTTAGAAATAATACAAAAACTATGCAATTGGCAAATAATGTTAGATTGAAGCAGCATCTTTCACGAGTTTTATGATTCGCTTTCAAAGATAATTTTAACTTAATCACCTCTCAGGTAAAAATTACATCACGAGCAAAATAATTTCGTAACTTTATGATTTAAGTCAGCTGTAAAAATCTCGTGGAAGTGAACAAGATTTAATCCCATTTTCCGCGGGGACAGGGTGGTTATTCGCAGCAAATCGGAATCCGAGTGTATGCGTGTAGCGAAATCTCGCTCTCCAGCAGAGGGCGTGAGCAAGCACTCTCTAACTAGTTGTCGATGTGAGAGAACGACAGACGAGTTTCGATTGTACTTCGATAAGCGCACACATGCGCATTCGTTTTGTAAAACTTCAATGTAAATATTATGTACATTTAATTAAATAGATTTAGTCAAGACTACCTCTCTTCGAGTCATTCATTTGAATATTTCGATTAACCACCTTAGATGAACCACCGACGTTAGTTTTGAATAGGTGCATTTCACTAGCCCCCCCACCAACGAGTTTCAAAATTTTGACGATTGTACTGGTTTGTACTACGTTTGTACCGGCTAGTACCGAAATATTTCCGTTTGTACCGGTTTTGTTAAAAAGTTATTAACGATTTTAATGTGGGGGGCTAAAGAAACGACAGCCCCCCCATGAAGCAATTTTCAAAATTTGACGATTGTACTGGCTTGTACTACATTTGTACCGGCTAGTACCGAAATATTTCCGTTTGTACCGGTTTCGTTAAAAAGTTATTAACAATTGAAATGTGTGGGGCTGCAGAAATGGCAGCCCCCCCATGAAGGAATTTTCAAAATTTGACGATTGTACTAGCTTGTACTACATTTGTACCGCCTAGTACCGAGAGATTTTTGTTTGTACTCGTATAATTAGTGAAATATAACGGTTTTTTCACAAGAATTACTGTGCGAGCATACGGTCATTGACCGTTCGCCTGTCAGTCCTCAGTACTCAGTCAGGGGGCCTGTCCTTTCGAGACGGTGTTACTCTGACCGACTTCCTTCGCAGAGGGGTGTCACCAACGTCAAGGTCGAATGTGGATTCGGGGGGATAGATTATCTATCGCTTTTCTAAAGTAAGACAAGTTACAACAACCCTGTTCAGCCAAGGGGTAAACGGACATCGCTGACAGTGATTCACTCGCCAGAGAGTATTTATGATGTCGACGATTAGTTTGTGTTACAGTTTATACAACACTTTCTTTTAGACACTATAATTATTGTCAGAGAAGCTAGAACATTACTTGTTAATAAAGAATAACTTTCTTGTATAAATCAATTTTCTGTTCACCGTGAGATTTTGTTTTAAGCACAGTGGCGTAGCTAGGGGGGGGCAAGGGGGGACATCTGTCCCCGGGCACAGCACCAAAGGGGCGCCAAAGCTAGGGGGGGGGCAAGGGGGGACATCTGTCCCGGGGCGCAGCACCAAAGGGGCGCCAAATCGATGTTACGAAATTTTAGAAGAAAAAAAAAGGACTTTTTATTTGTTGACAGAAAAAGAAAAAAAATAGAACAATCACAAATGAATTTTTTTATAAAGTTATAATCAAACTTTTCACAATGACTTGTACAGGAAATGTTTGTAGCTATTTCAGAAGATTTTCTTTGGAAATCGAGTTGAGCTTCCCCATTCCTTTTTTCTTCTCTCTTGAGGGCTTCTGTGTCGTGTAACTGCGTTTTTTATATTTGGCCATTTCTGTCTCTGACTATATTCCTAGGATGTTCAGAATTCTTGTTTACAGTATTTTATCAAGGTCAAAACATTACTCAAGTTTTCCCAAACTTTTAGAATGATCTTGGAGGATTTCGTTTTGGATATTTAAGTGTTACAAATCAAACTTTTATGCATTAGCCATGGTTAAAAAAAAAAAAAAAAAAAAAAAAAAAAAAAAAAAGCCTATATATATGATTAATCGGTAATAGAGAATGGCATTCTCAAACCCAAAATACTCTCTTAAATTCAGATCAAGTTTTTCTTAGTTTTGAGTTATAAAATAGCGCCTCTCCGAAGATGGCACCCCTTGCTTATCTTGCTTACTGTGTCGGGGCGCTCCTGTGTACGATCCACCCGTTTGGTAATAAATAACGCAACTTTTAATATAACTCTTATTAGTATAATAAAATGCAGTATTATTTCTAATAAGAACGTATAAAAGATTCACCGATCACTATACTAGTGTAAAATTATTCTTTTTAAATTATTTAAACAATCTTGTATTTTAGATAAATTTAAACTTGATTTTTAACATTCATTAATAAAAATTTATTCTTTATACAATCATTATCAAAAATCAAAGCTGGAATCATTAAAGCTGTGGCCCACAGTTCAGTCTTCAAATTGAACATGAGGCAAAATATTTTTCAATAACCCGTGTATGTTTATCTAGAAAGTGCAAGAAATCAGTCGTAAATTTTTTGACTCCTCAGTTACCTTGTTGCCGGAAGACTATCGTCCAGAGGTTTCAGTGTATTCATTATGTCTACGCGTAGACCACCTATTATGTACTATCATCCGGTACTTGAGTCATAAATTACGTTCTGGATGCAGTGGCGGCTCATCCATTTGAGGAGATGAGTACGTGAAGCCCCAAAGTAAAATATCTATATAAATAAAATTAGACTTTTCTGTACACTTCTTGGAATTCAAAAATTTTAAAAAAAGTTTGTCTGTCTGTCATTCTGTCCGTGACGCTTTTTTGTTTAAGTATCACGTAAAAACGAGTGAAGCGAATGATATGAAATTTGGTGTCATGATAGATGGTCACTCAACTTAAAACATAAGCGTCGAATTTTCAAAAAATCTTCATTAGATTTCGAGATTTTGTGAAAATCCTTTCAAATTGCGTAAATTTGTGTTCCAGCATCACGTAAAAACGACCGAAGCGATTGAAATGAAATTTGGTATCATGATTGGTGGTCACTCAACTTAAAACATTATCGTTGAATTTTTAAAAAATCTTGATTAGATTTTGTAATTTTGCGAAAATTGTTTCAAACTGCGTAAATTTGTGTTCGCACATCACGTAATAGCAAAGGGTATTTTGGTGAAATGATAGGTGGTCATGCACCTTAAATTATAAGCATCTTAAAAAAAAAAAAAAAAAAAATCAGATTTTGGGATTTTGCGAAAATCGTTTCAAATTGAGTGAACTTTTGTTCACTCATTACATAATTATGACTAAAGCGAATGATATGAAATTTTGTCACATGATGTTGCTCAACATAAAGTATAGGTGTCCAATTTTTTAAACATTTTGATTAGATTTTGAGATTTTGTGAAAATTCTCTCAAAATGCGGTTATATTTCTTCAAGCATCGCGTAATAACGACTAATACGAAATTTGGTGATATGATAGGTAGTTGCTAATCTTAATTTATAGGTGTTGAATTTAAAAAATATTTTGATTACATTTTGAGATTTTGTGAAAATCGTTTTAAAATGCTGAAATTTTTGTTCCAGCATCACGAAATAAAGACTGCAGAGAATGAAACGAAATTTGGTGACATGATAGGTTTCAACTCAACTTAAATTCTAGGGTTCCAATTTTACAAAAATGTTGATTAGATTTTGAGATTTTGCGAAAATTATTTCAATATGCGGAAATATTCGTCCGCTCATCACATAATTACGACTAAAGCGAATGAAATAATATTACTAAGTTACTCTCTAACCTGTAATATTTTAACAATGTACGTGCCGTGGGTCGTGAGTAGTAGTAGATAAATAAGAGTTCTGCCCATGGGGTGCCATGTTAATTGTGGGGTGCATTGTATAACTGCGTTCCCTGTGTTGAGCGGGGAAGGGGGGCGTGGTCGGACCGGATGTGGGGAGAGGAAGTTCAAAGGGTTGATAAGAATTTTTTTTCCTTTTTTTTTTCAAATAAGGGGACTTGTAATTTTTTTCAGATTTTCACATATTTTTCAAATAAGGGTACTTGGAAAAATTTTCAGATTGTGACATATTTTTTGAAATAAGGGGACTTGGAAAAATTTTCAGATTTTCACATATTTTTCAAATAAGGGGACTTGTAATTTTTTTCAGATTGTGACATATTTTTGAAATAAGGAGACTTGGAAAAATTTTCAGACATTAAGATATTTCTCAAATAAGGGGACTTGGAAAAAATTTTCAGACTGTGATGCATTCTCTCATGAAAAATAAGAGACTTTGACATAATTTTAAATAAGCTATACTTTATGAATTGAACCTGAAATAAAAAATATTATTATAAAATGAGGACCCACCAGCCGCCCGGTAGAACTCGTCTACCGCCTCATTTCAAATAAAAATTCTTACTATGCTTTTCCACGTCACGCTAGCCTCGCATGAATGGAGACAGGGCGTAGCACAGCAGACGCGTTGTTGTTTTTGTTTCTTTAAATAATAATTAACTATGTGGAGCAAAGAAATGAACAACATCCCCAGGAGGCCTACAAACAAAAGAAATCTCCACACAGTATACTACTGCTATTCACTTGTTAAAATGTATATATATATATATTTTTTTTTTTTATCTTTTTTATTTTTTTATTTTTTTATTATTTTTTTTTATTTTTTTTACAAACACTCATAATGGCCATGAGCGAGTGTATGCACTCCATCCTCTAAAACATATCGCTTATCATCAAAAGCGCTTAGAGCTACCTTATTCTGACAAATACTGAATAGTTTGTGCTTCTCACTTTGGATTCGATAATTAAGTTCTTTTGTACCGTCTAAAGATTGTAAGCATCTATAATATTGCTCATGTGTTAGGCGTTTGCGTATGACATGACGTGCAACCCCCTTTGCAGTCTTTTTTTCACAGTCTTCAGTTAAGATGGAGTACATCTTTGCTCTTAACCCCACAAATTCAAGGATAGGTTTACCATTCAACTCATCCTTGAAACATCCAATCTTCTTTTTGTTGATGCTGCTATAGAGAGGATGATCTTGCGGGTAATCTGAAGTGTCATAGATGTGGGCATATTGCTGCATATCTTGATAAACATCCTCCGTGAAAATTTCATAAGTGAGAGAGTCAGTATCCGTGAAGAGCAGATTCGCGTTACCCCCGTATTGCTTTTTTATGACATTATAGTGGAAATCATACATTATTAATTTGCTGAGTTCTAAGATGCAGAACCCAGCATAGATGGGACGATTTAATTTTAAAGTTTTCTTGATGCGTTTCACTGCCACCAGATCTTCGTTAAATACTGTGAAACTTTGGAACGTTGGACAAGCCACTCGTTTTTCGGCAATTTTTTTGTTGTTTACCAATTCGAGATTTATTCTATTTCTAACGTTCTCCATGGTCTTGCCGTATACCGAATTGTTCATGAGTTTGAAAAAATCTTTTTCAAACGTTGAAGTGGCGTGCTTTCTTTTTTCAGTATTGAATTCTATATACTTCTTTAACCATGGAGACTGATCAAATTGCAACACTTTATGAATTTTAGTAATTTTTAAGCCTAGTTGAGTATACAGTTGCAAATTTCTATAATGTGTAATGTAATTTTTTTTATCTTTTAAATTTGGAATTAATTTAGTTGAATTAGTATATGCTATATCTTTTATCATGAATATTGATAACATTGAAAGATCCTTAAGGGTGACAGTTAATTTCTCGGGAGCTAGGGGGTAGTCATTATGTGCATCATGCAGTTCTTGGGGATACTCCAAGTCCACTTCTAGTATGCAGCCTTGCGGTCCGTCTGCAGGCATCGATAAAATAGCTTCAATATCAATGTCTTCAGGTGATACCCACTTAAAATTACCATGTGGTAAGCTCTGCACCATACTTGCGCCGTATAAATTGTTACAATCTAAATATTGTATGTATGAGCTAGGCTTTGAAGGGTCATAACCCTCTAAATACTTATTATTGGCCTGCGCCCAGCGTTTGGTGATGGTGGATATACCTCCTCGAATGCCCCTCTCGATAAACAGATGCATGTCTATGTCCGTGAATAACTCTAGGGGTCGGTGTAACATTTTAAGGGAAGCTTGCCATGCAAGTCCCGGAGCGGTCATGAGATGTGCAGCATCCAAGTCGTAATACTGTTTGCACAGCTTCCTAAAGTTTTGGAACACATCTGCCAACTGAAGGACATCACTTTTAACATACAAGTCGTGGTACTCTCCCAGATTTTGGATGTTGAAAGCTTGCCAGACTGCTTGAGCATGCGCATACTCTTCATCGGTAATGTTCTGATCGGATAAAGAGCTATAAAATGCGGATTTAGGAGGTAGGCAGGTCTCATCGAATTTCTCAAAACAGGACATGTATTCGTAAGGGTAGACACCTTTTCTTAGCAGCAAATCTATATGTTGCGATATATTTTCCTTTAGAAGGGTGAACTTATCCTTGGGTAAATTGGAAACTAGCTTCTCTAAGGAGGTTGACATAAATTGGAAGCTATCTATGAATTGCAGGGAGACTTTGATATTTTTATACTTTTTGGACAAGGAGAAGGAAATATATTTTTCTATGTTAGTTGGAATAACATCGATTTGGTGATCTTTAAATTTTCCTAGTCCTTGCATTATTATATGGGTGTCATAGTTCTTGCTATTATGCAGGACCACGGGGATCTTCTTCTGCAGACGGTACTTTAAATTGCATTTATTATGCAAAGCCCCTCTGTAACGACCGGTAAGATGATCATGATCCCTTACACGATCATTACCTAACGACTTCTTACATAAAAAGCAGTTCACCGTCTTCTGAAAAGCCTGCTCATCTTGCGGGGACATCTGGATGGGAACGTTGGCTGTTAATTTAGCAGACAGTTCATCTTTTTCCTTAATCAAATTTGATAAAAAATGATCCACTGCATTGGGTCCTCTATAATATTGAATGGGCTTGTACGATTTACCATCAGGTCCTACAATGATATAAGCATATCCACATGCCCTGTGCTGACTCTGCTTGTGGGTGAAGGACTGCCGAGGGTTCGGTTCTGCCGCGCTGATCGGGATAATTAAAGACTCAAAATCTGCATAAACGATATAGGGAAGAGGATGTTGATAGTGTTGTTTCTTAAAATATAACAAACTATCTTCTTCGGTAGGCATGTAAATTTTTTGTACTGCATGTTCCTTACAATACGGTATGTGTTCTTTTAAACTCCTCTCTTCCTTAAATCGATGCATGCACCGATAACAGTAATACATGCGGCCATTGTATTGTGTTAAATCAGATAGCAGTCTCGAAAAACTTCTAATGAGACAATAATGTTGGGTTTCTTCATTGGCAATGAGTAATAAATTAATGCAGTCTTCATCCTCTCGGTTTGAAATAAACAAAGGAAAGACTTCCTTTTCGTATCCGTATACGTTTATCCGCAAATTGTTCAGTTTTTCAATGAGAGGCATTTTTGATATGGGTACCGGAAACTGTATATTTCCCATCTTGATTTCCTCTTCGAAGGCTTCATAATGATGTATTCGTTCAGGATAATCTTTTCGATCGATATTCATCATGTGAGCAAGTAAACACCATACCAAACACTTTTGATCTTCATTTTTGATATTAACTATTGCCTTCTTAGCTGCAAGTTGAGGGGGGAGGGGGATGTAACTGCTCGCCGCTAAAGGATGGTAGACTGCACAACAAAGTTCTAATTTTAAAATTTTGTGCAATACCCAACCGGAACCTCTCTGTGTGAACTCATCAAAAGACTTCTCGATTTTTTCTTGGGCCTCTTTGATATGCCCTTCGATTGTAAAGGGTGCAAGCTCAATTAGACTTTTGCACCGGAAGTGGCAAGTGATTATATCTTCCTCAACCTCTTGGCTTATGCGCGACATCTGAACTTTTAATACCGCATACCACTTGATTGGATTATCTTCTAGTTCCTCTTGCAAATACTGATGTATTTTAGGTGAAGCTTCCTCGAAAAACAATTTTAAATCCGCTTCATTCTCTTCGCTAGGCTCTATCTCGTGGGATGAAAAAACATCGAGAACCTTACTATTTTTCTTCGCCCGCTTTGAATTAGAAGTGGATGGACCTGCCTTGCGTTTTTTATGGCTTACGCGGATATGCTCCTGGAGTTCACTTTTTAGCGAAAATTGGAGGGGGCACTCGCTACACCTAAATCCTCTAGAGTGTATTTGTAAATGCCGATTTAAATGATATTGCCTGGCAAAGGTCTTATTACAGACTTCACAAGTAAAGGGTTTAATCCCAGCATGGATCTTCATATGACGAATTAACGACCTCTTTTCTGTGAAGGATTTTCCACATTGGTCGCAGATCTATAAAAGATCCAAAAAATGCGACTTTAGAATACTTATTTAAACCTACATACAATAAACCTACTAGAAAAAATACCCTAACCAATGTATGAATTGTACCCTAGTAAATAAATACAAGTAACCTATTTCGTACCTTAGACTTACCATACTTTTTAACATAAAATACACAATAAAAAAAACAATCATACCTTAGAATATATTCAATAAAAACCCAATCCTATCAACACCAAAATTTTTTTAAACCATAAACACATTTTTTAAAAGTAATCAACTTAGAAAAAACACATTTTTAAATAAACAACGGTAAATTTTTTAAAACCATAAACACATTTTTTAAAAGTAGAAAAAATATATTTTTAATTAAATAAAGCTAAGCGTATCAACGCTAAATTTTTTAAACCATAAACACATTTTTTAAAAGTAACCAACTTAGAAAAAAAATATTTTTAATTAAATAAAGCTAAGCGTATCAACGCTAAATTTTTTAAAACTATGGTATGCATTTTTAAAATAAATAAACACAGCATATCAACGCTAAATTTTTTTAAAGCATAAACACACATTTTTTAAAAGTAGAAAAAATATATCAATCCATTTTTAAATAAATAAACACACCAAAATTTTTTTAAACCATAAACACATTTTTTAAAAGTAGAAAAAAAATATTTTCAAATAAATAAACACAGCGTATCAACGCTAAATTTTTTAAAACTATGGTATGCATTTTTAAAATAAATAAACACAGCATATCAACGCTAAATTTTTTTAAAGCATAAACACACATTTTTTAAAAGTAGAAAAAATATATCAATCCATTTTTAAATAAATAAACACACCAAAATTTTTTTAACCATAAACACATTTTTAAAAAGTAGAAAAAATATACAATCGATTTTTAAAATAAGCGTATCAACGCTAAAAATTTAAAAGTATTCACACCACATGAACTCTAAGTACTTTTTAATATAAACATACCTTACTAAAAATATATTTGCAGCATGCACACATTTTTATCATTTGAAATAATTACCTAAACTTAAAAAGTGCAAGTGCACTAAACATACAAATTTTTAAATATCCCTTTACACTCAACTCTTATTAAAACATGAACTGGAAGTGATCCAAACACACATGTCTTTTACTTAACTCAAAATGTCTGCGTATATAAACATAGTACTAATTAAATATAAAAATACCGATTTCACTTAAACAGCATTACATAATAAAAAATCATTATTTATTTACGGATTGAGCATAACGCTAAAAATCTGATGTATAGTAAAAGTGTTCTAAGTACTTTTTAATTTATGTCATTAATACACTCAATCTTACTGAGTACTTATTATCAGAACATGAGACACAAAAATAATCATCCTTCTAATAAAAGTATCAATTTTACTTTGCATCGTTTTTAAATAAATATTGAATAACCTCTTATTTTTAAATACTGTTACGATGCTTTTCTTTAAAATATACTTTAAAATAACACTTACGTGACCAGTAGAGGGTCCCGCTTGTAAATCACTAGATGCCTCTTGAGCATACGAAGGTCCAGGTTGAGGCTCTAAATCATCAGCTTTATTACCGTCGTCTGTAAGTCTGTTGAGCTGGTCCATTGGCACTCCAAAGTCGATAAACTGAAAAATATATAAAAAATAGAATTAGGTTATGGCAACATAATACTTTATTCATTAAACAAGCTTTTCATTACACTAATAAATTAAATAAACAAGCTTTTAATATTACGTTAATAAATTACCGAAACAAACTTTTCATTACGCTAATAAATACTACTTTATTAATTAAACAAACTTTTCATTACGCTAATAAATTAAATAAACAAACTTTTAATACTACTTAATTACCGAAACAAACTTTTCATTACGCTAATAAATTACCGAAACAAATTTTTCATTACGTTAATAAATAGTACTTAATTAAATAAACAAACTTTTCATTACGCTAATAAATACTACTTAACTACCTAAACAAACTTTTCATTACGCTAATAAATACTACTTAATTAAATAAACAAGCTTTTAATATTACGCTAATAAATACTTCTTAATTACCTAAACAAGCTTTTCATTACGCTAATAAATACTACTTAATTACCTGAACAAGTTTTTCATTACGCTAATAAATACTACTTAATTAAATAAATAAACTTTTAATTATGTTATTACCTAAACAAGTTTTTATTTAACGAATTGCCTAAACACAAGTTTACACGGAATAAAACTTATTAATAATAGCGTGCGTGAAATCTAAGCTTTAAACATATTAAATGTACTAGAAACATTCAACCTAACAACATAATCTCACTTTTAAAAATGAGTCTAAATAATACACCAAAATTTAAAATAAGCTCATTATATTGTTAAATAAAATAAAATAAAAAAGAAATGTACTTACTTTCTCGTCTGAAAAATCCAAAGTGTTATTCACTGAAGAAGTCATTGTCGAATACAACTTTGCTAAAAAGTTTTTAAAGAAATAAAACACGTCTTGATAGTATGAGAGCTGAACAAAAATTCGTGCACACTTCGTGCCTTGAACAGAATAGAAATGATCTCCTTATCTGCTATCCTTATAGTAGTAGAGGGAGATAAGGAACCCTCCCGTTGACTCAATAAGCATTGGTCATCTTAGAACTGCCCACCTTTTCTGATAAGCCAATGTGTGAAGATTAGAACCTCCCCATGACTCAATAAACATTGGTCATCTTTTCCCACCTTTTCTGATAAGCCAATGCTAGCCCCGCTTAGTCACGTACTGTCCTTTCAGAGGTTAAATGTGATAGATAAGACTACCCTCGTTCGCTGATTAGCCAACGATTCCCTACCCCTCGCTACGTCATGTACTGTGCATTCAGAGGGCAAATGTAATAGATAAGCCATTTCCAGTTTAAATTTCTATGAGATAGGACGCAATTTTGTTGCTCTTGCTTTATAGTTTTGGAAAGCGTTTTAAAGTTCAAAAATGACTTCTTATACCGAGAATCAACTAAATTTTGATTATACTCCAGAGTTTTATACTCAAAGTGATGCAGATAAAATATTCAACGAGCTATTGGAGTTGCCATTTCAAACGCTCACTCTGCAAATTTCGGGTAAACAATATACCCCCAATCGCAAGGTGCTAGCTTTTGGGGATGATGGATTAAGCTATGAGTTTTCAGGAGCATCTGTTGAAACTCATCCCTGGTGCCCCCTTCTACAAAAGCTGCGTGATGATGTGCAAAAAGTGACGAGTCAACAGTTCAACTACGTGCTGCTGAATTATTACCCAGACGGGACTTCAAAAATTGGACATCATAAGGATAATGAAAGCAGTCTAGACCCGTCCGTGCCGATTTGTGTGCTAAGTTTCGGTGCTCAAAGAAGCATCGAATTTAAAAGACCGAATTGCGATATGGTGTCTATTCAGCTTGCTCACGGCTCCCTCTACCAAATGAAGCACCCAACGAATAAATTATTTACGCACGGAATACCCGCTGAACCTGACGTTAAAGAATCCAGGATTAGCGTGACTTTTAGAAAATTAGTGCCTTCCACTCGTAAACGTAAATTAAACTCTATTACTACCCCTGCTCAGAAAAAGAGTAACGTGGAGGACTCTTTTATACCCAGCGGTGACTGGTTGGAGCAACTCTATGAAGAGAGGAACAGTCTTCTCAGCTGGTGGTCACTCGAATATGGTATGTTTATATTGTTATACTGTGATAAAGAAAAAGGAATTCGTCTGCATATTCGCGAGTGTAACTACATAAACGAATATGAATGGTTTCCTACCAAAAGAGGGATACTTATGCTGCCTCAAACTTGGGCTGAACTAAGTGAAAAACTCTGTGATTTCAATTTGCATTATTCTAATACCTCGTTTATTGCTAACAATCAGTTAGCTGTATTTAGACATGACGAGGAATATTGCGTGCTCCAACAAATTTTTCGAAATGAGGATGTGTATTCTTTAAAACCATCATGTGCTAAATTGTGTGAAAGCCAAATATTAAAATTAAACGAAATTTCACCAACAATAACGCAAATTCTTGTGGATATTCTTTTTACTGTGTACTTACCACAACTCTTATGTGTAAATTTGACACCCTGTCAGCAAGACATGCATGACAGTGCTTCAGTGAGCAAAGAGAACATTTATAAAGAATGTATACAAGAACTTCGATTTATTGTAAATAAACTCTTTTCGTGTGAAGGGTGTAAGATAAACTCACCCGGACAAAACAGACATTGCTGTTTACAGTTGTCCGATGCGGACAAATTTCATCGCGTTGGTAAAAAGTGTTATCTTTACCTGAATATGCATACTATTGCAAAGACATTAAAAGATCAATATTGTAAATGCAACTTCAATAAGGAATTTTTCAACTCGCTGTGTGTAAAGGATTATATGCAATTTATTGAAAGTGAGTTTAAATTATAGTATGTAAAAATAAATGTGTTGATTTGTACCTAATTTGTTTTTATTTCTGTGTATATGTGTCTATTTATTTTAAAATCTTTACTAAAATAATTAATTCATCTAAAAATAATGTTTAATAAGAAAAGTATTTTAATTTATCAAGAAAAAAAATTAATCCAGTTTAAATATTTTCAAATGTTTTTATTTTTAAGTACTTAATTTTAAAGTGCATGTATTTTTAATTTATCAAGAAAAAAAATTCATCCAGTTTAAATATTTTCAAATGTTTTTATTTTTAAGTACTTAATTTTAAAGTGCATGTATTTTTAATTTATCAAGAAAAAAAATTCATCCAGTTTAAATATTTTCAAATGTTTTTATTTTTAAGTACTTAATTTTAAAGTGCATGTATTTTTAATCTATATCAAGAAAAAAAAATTCATCCAGTTTAAATATTTTAAAATGTTTTTATTTTTAAGTACTTAATTTTAAAGTGCATTTATTTTTAATTTATCAAGAAAAAAAAATTAATCCAGTTTAAATATTTTCAAATGTTTTTAAGTGCATTTATTTTTAATCTATATCAAGAAAAAAAAATTAATCCAGTTTAAATATTTTCAAATGTTTTTAAGTGCATTTATTTTTAATCTATATCAAGAAAAAAAATTAATCCAGTTTAAATATTTTCAAATGTTTTTATTTTTAAGTACTTAATTTTAAAGTGCATTTATTTTTAAAAGTGTTTTTAATTTATCAAGAAAATTTTTTTTTTTAATCAGGAGCTGACTTAAACTAAAATAATTTTAAAATGTTTTTAATTTATCAAGAAAAATTTTTAAACTATTTTTTATTTTTTTTATTTTGAAACGTTTACTTATTTCTTTAATTGTAAAATAATTTCTAAAAGTAATTCATTTTTAACATATTCAGAATTATAAAGGGGATACCTTAAAACGTATAAGGTTTTATTCATGCATGTTGTATTTAAATGAGTGTCTTAGAACAAATAAGGTTTTATTCAAGAAATAATTTTTCTTGTGGGGGGTAAATATTATATCCCTCTTAATTTGAATATCTCTTTGCATTTAAAAAAAAATTACAAAGTAGCAATATCTTGCATCGCAGGAGATTGTGCTGTTTGATAATATTATCTATTACAGATCATTTCCTGTTTTAGCAAGTAAGATACACAAAGTTAGTTTATCTCTCAATGCAAATCATTTCCTGTTTTACCAAGTAAGATACACAAAGTTAGTTTTTCTCTCAAGTAGATAAATATATTTTAATTTGTTCTACACTTAGTACATTTCCTGTGAAACAGGAGAAGTAAACTAGGATACATTATATCAATAGTTTGATTATCAGAGGATGTAGACACATGGGTTATTTACAGTTGATTACTATTTCTGTGCTTTACGTGGGAAAAAGACGATAAACAATTTAGAAAGAATCAAATATTTTATTCAAAATCCCACTTTACATTTTCTAAAGACTTCCGCTTGGAAGGTTTCACATTTTCTAGTCTACGTGATTTTACAGGTGGATTGCGTTTTACAGGAGGCTCCGTTTTAATAAAAGCATGCTGATTTTTTATAAAATGTCTAGGAATATTCAGGTCTTCCATTGCTTTTAAAAATATGTCTCTGCCACTAATGTCCGTTTTCCTTCGTGTGGTGAAAATCATATTGAACAGGTCAGCCACATTGGATGAGGGAATGTTTTCATTTTTATACATGAGTTGTCCATTTTGATCCCAGTGTAGTACACTCGGATTTCTTTTTAACAATTCCAATAGAGTTGATGCCTGTCTTTTCATTGAACCAGGTACAGAATTTAAAATAATGTCGTCATAGGGATTTTTCTCTTGCTGTATAATTTCTTCTTGCGGTTGCGATGAAGCAGCTGGTTGTACACGCCATGATGAATCCGCTTCTACATTAAGTTGTACAGGTAATGATGAATTATAGTTTTCCATGTTTAGTTTTTTTCTTAAAAGGGCATAATATAGTTTCACTTTGTCGTGCTCACTTTGACGACTATTCAATATTTTCATCATTTCTTTATCAAATTCACTCATTTGCTGTTCCGTTGGCACATGTCTGTTCAAAACCTCTTCTGGGACGAGAGCATACTTCTTTGCAAACTCCATTCAGAATCATGAACGGGGTATGAGACTTGTAAGTACCGACAGGGCAGCAGGTAATAAAATATTTAAAAATCCCCCTTTTTGAACAATTAGCTTGCGTTTAACATAGAATGGGGATTTAGTAGCAAGCTTTCGTAGAGTATTCTTGTGTTTTTTTAAAGAGGTCTTTTGCTTAGGGGAAAGCGGAATGTTTCCTTTTAATAAATTAAGACTACAGTTGCAGATTAATCGGATACAAGAGTTTGGGAGCTTTTTTAAAAGACTTTTTCGTAATTTGATAGGACAAATTTGTAAAAGTTGCAGGCGATTAAGATCCTTTTTGCATGGTGTCATCTTGCAAACTAAATAAAAATTTCAGAATGTTTCTATTTATACATTTTTCAACTGATACACATATTGTATCTGATTGGGTAAAATGTTGGTGCGCAAACGCATTTTTTCATCAGTTTGAGGGTATAAATCAATAAACAAGTATGAATAGGGTTTTTTAGTCGCGTCTTCGTAGACTTCTTGAAAAAATTTTAAATGTCTAGGGAACAATTGCCTTCCCAAATGTGTTATCTGAGACATATCTCTACGATTCTTAAAAAGTACAAGGTAATGTGCGTTCAAGGTTATCTCCCTCATTTGGGAACCTTGGTGAAAAAAGTTTTGTGTTATAAAAATAACACTTATATTTAAATGATGCGAACCTCTCGTAAAAAGTTGACATATGTTTTTACTGTTTCCACATTCATGCATTAGATCATCTATTATAAATAATGTATTATTTCCTATGTATTCTCGATAATCAGATGGAAGCCCTTCTACAAAAGTTACACCCTCTATCTCATCGAACAAGCTTTGATATATTCCATAGAACCATACTATTTTATCCGGTACTTGTGAAAACATTTCCCGTTTGAAACTGAGTAATTGTTTCGTCCAAAAACTTTTACCACTTTGCGTGGCACCGCTTATAATCAAATTACACGGGGTTTGCAAGACTGGAAAATCCATTGTGAATGAAGACAGACACATGGTGAGTACTGTTTAAATAGTTTTTTTATTGATAAAAGTTCACATAAACATGAAATCGTTTGGCGACAAAATTATACACTAGTTTGTCATTACATATACTTTTTGGTACAAAAGTAGACACAATTTGATTTAATGTATGACCTTTGGATTTACAATAAAGATAATATGTACAGTATTGCCCACAAACAGCTGTAACATCACTTTGTAACTTGAGTCGGTTAAAGTTTATATTGGGATATCTCGATGCAAAGTCTAGAATAGGTCCTTTAAAGGTTTCCGGTGCATTTCCGTAAGAATCAAAGAACTCAATCTGGATAGGCGAATGTAAATAAAAAGCAAGCCAGTGACTTCCTTGTTGAGTAGATCGATCAACATTCACCACGAGAGAGGCGGGGTACTTTGAAATTTTTTCGGGTAACTCGTCACTCGCATACACATCCAAAAAGTGCTTTTTTGTAAAGGGATCCGTAGAAAGTACTTGTCGCAGCTGAAATGTATTCATTCTTCTTCTCAATTGGGGTAGTCACATAAGACGTGACGCGATTTTGAAATTTCAATCACGTTTTCAAATTCAGCATAAATAAATACGGAGATGGTCTTGTTCAAGGCTTTGGCAAATTTAATTTCTAATCGTAGATTACCTTGGTGTTGCAAACTTAAATGAGGTCCATCACAGAGATCCGCGGTCAAGTCGAAAGCATAGAGGGTGTGACCTTGTGCAAATTCTTCTCGGGTTAAAAATATACCCTTATCTTGATTAAAACTCGAAAATAGACGATGATAAGCACGTATGTAACTGTCGTTTTCAAAATTTAACTCTAGTGCTTTGCTGGGCAAGGGGTTCCCGTCTACAAATATGCTTAAATAGGAAACGTCACAGTCATCAAACAAAAACGGATTTAGGTTATATTGTCCGCTCACTGCAGCATTATCCAGACATCCCACAATCACACGTTTGGGCATGACTCCCAGAAACACATTGTCTTGTAAAAAAGACCAACTACCTGCAGAGACAGAATACAACTTGCACATAACTCGATCAATGGGATATTTAGCTGAAGTTTTCTCCAGAGCTTTTGCATGTCCGAGTGAAACACCGGGACTCACTTTCACTTTTCTAATAAATAATGATGCATGCTCTAATATCACGTCATATTCATTAGCTGTAGCAGACATCAAACAAAAATTGGACTTGCTGCGCGTCATTTTTATCTTTACATCCACCATGTTCAGTAAAAGTCTATTTTGCTGGAAAATATCGCAGTGCAATTGGCCAATCATATCTAAAGTTTTACTCTTAGAAGTTAGGTGATAGCGTTTCTTGAGTCCTTCGTTTGCATCGGTCGTAGCCGTGGGATCGGCTGTTGCCAGATTCGTATCCTTGTAAAAACAGGAACAGGAAAGTAAGCTTTTCTTGGCATCTTCCCCATAATTCATTAAAGTTTCGATGTAGGCTCTGTACGGGTAAGTATTGCTCGATGTCGAAATCACTCGCTCATTCAAACTAACGTCTACTTGCGAAAAGAGGGCATGTAAAAATAAATTAACAGGGGCCACGGCATCCTTTTCGTCCAGGTCGGCACCACCCGACTTTACAATTTTTACTTTCACGTATATGTGAGACGAAGAGAGGTCTAAATATTCTTCTCCGCTTCCAGATATGTTAAATTCTACAGGTCCTCCATTTTGTATGTTGGCAATAGGGTGATATTCAACAAACTGTCCTTTTTCGATAGCCGTTTGAGTAGGGGGCATCACAAATAAGTCCAACTCGGATTTAGCGCAGGCTACCGAGTCCTTGTGAATTAAACCGTACATGATTAAGCAAAAATATCGTGACCTTTCACCTTCTTGGTTCGTCTACGACTGACGTTTTTCACACGTCGCTTCCTCTTTTTATTGCGTCCAGATCCAATCATCGATTTCACTTTAGCTGCTGCTTTGTCGGTGAGCTGCTTCCCTGCTTCTTTCATGCGTCGTCTTGCGGCTGTTTTAAGGTCCTCGCCCTTAGATACGTCATTCAAGATATCCACTCCGCTGTTAAATAAATGTCTACCAATAGTCTTTGCACCGCTCTTGAGCATCGGTACTGCTGCTCTAAAAAATGATCTAAAAAGACCGCCAAATCCGTATCCTTTTTGAAATGGTGCTCCTTGATAAAAATTAAGTCCATTGCCAGACTGATGCGTATAATAATCCTCAAAGGATTTTTGGCAACACTGATAAGGCACATACATTTTCAAGAGAGGTATTTTTGCCTAAAATGAAGTTTAACGTACGAGCGTCCGCGTTCAAATGGCACTAATTCACCAGTGTGGGTCCTTATAACGATTTCGATCGTCTGAAAATTTTTTCTCGAGAGCGGTATATAGTGGGGGCGATCAAACTGGGCACTGATTACTTCGCCGTCCTTCCCAGTCACATTCACAATACGCAATAGCGGTGCTAATACATCGCCTACGATCTGCGATTCTATTATATCCGAATACACCATCAATGTCCTGTAATGAGCACACGGGTCTGCAACATATGGGCTTTCCGAAGTCGTTTCAGTGTTTTCTTCAAAACATTCAATTTCGCAAGGATCAAAACCCAACAGTTGAGATAAGCCAGGGTACAAAAAAACTCTAGCCTTGTTTTTCACTGAAATGCGCACACGCTTTGTTACGTTGTTATATTCAAAAAATATTTTATTTTCAATATCTTTAATGCGAATGGCGTTTAAAATTTCGTAAACAGAGTCATAAAATCCGGGGGGTACGCGTCTACCTATTATTTTTCCGTCGCCTAAATCAAATCCAATCAAATTATTTTGAGCATTCACATTATACCAGGTATGCGGATACATAAATTCCGCTAAACCTACCTCCCATTCGCCGTTTAATTCAATGGGGGTTGGTAAACGCGTGATAAAATGAGAAATTTTATTCTCGGGAAAGTAGTTCATAGAGCTATCACTCGGCAGTGTTAGATAGAAATTCATCTTTACAAATGTCGTTTCGGTACTATGATTCCTCTATTTATAGTGCGAATATATTTTCGGAAGGTATCCATACATTAAATTTTTGGGGGTAACCTCTGAATTTCACAAAGTATTCTACACGTCCTCGACGTGTTCGCTTTTTTAATACTTTTTCTATATCAAAGTTTTCCTTGGGGTGTACTTTTTGAAGTTCTTGAGCATAAAACGTTCCCAGAATAGGTTCGCCCATCAAGTCCTTGATCCGGTACACTGGGTGGTCTCTTGCCACACATTCCGTCACGGTAAACAGTTCTTCCGACCAGTTGGTTTCGTAACCTTTCTCAAAGGTCAATTTATGTTTGGATACGCGTACTGTATCCCCCATTTTAAAAACGCAGGGCTTTTTTGGGATGTTTTCCATATCACCGTATAGGGTAAACCACACATCCTGCTCATTAGACTCTGTCACTTCTGCAGGCGCTCGTTTAATACTCGAGTGAAAGGTGTGATTGTAGCTGTGCACCAATTGGTCCAAAACGTCTATATAGCGGTAAGTTCGTTTACTCGTGAAATATTTCCACATTTTTGTTTTCAAAGTACGATTAAACCTCTCTACAACGGACGCCTTTGTATTATTGTACGTCGTGAAAAATCGCACGTTTTGTTGCTTTAAAAAAGATTGGAACTTTGCATTTTTAAATTCGGTACCTTGATCCGTCTGTAAAAGTTTAGGTTTACGCTCCGAAAAGAAGGAACGGAAAGCATTCACAATATCCTCTCCCCGCTTCGATTTAAGGGGGGCCACAAAACTATATTTTGATAGGACGTCTGTACATGTCAGGAGGTATCGGTATTGATCGTTGTACTGTTTTAAATTTTGTAGATCCACTAGATCCGCTTGCCACTGATGATCTTTCGCATAAACAATTACTCGATTTGTCGGGAATTTCCTGCGCGCCGGTCTGTGAAGAGTGTATGCGTCCACCCCTTGTAACCAATTCCGAATCTGCGGTTTGCTTACTCTTCCTCGAGCAGCACGGTATAAGGCATTTACACCACCAAAACTCGCCTCGTGAGCTGGGTCGTGATACGCTTTCTTCATTGCAGCATAAAATATGATTATTCGTTATATTAATCCTCAATCGCATATTCATCACAGAGAAAACGTTACGTTTCCCGTTTCATTTAAGTGTAAAACAAAATCAAACGCAAACTTATCACTTCCGGTAAAACTATAGATGAGCGCCAAAATTATACACATACACATATACATGCATGTCACTCCTACAACTTCACTCGACCAATTCATTTTGAAAACTAAAGTATAACACAATACACCTACAATTTTATACCTGAAGGATTCTCGGCCTAATGGACAACAATCATTAGCCTATGAATTCTTTTGTAGGTTGCGCGTTCAAATTTGAAAATTTTTTTCCAAGTATCCTTATTTCAAAAAATATGTCACAATCTGAAAAAAATTACAAGTATCCTTATTTGAAAAATTGTTAAAGTCTGAAAATTTTTCCAAGTCCCCTTATTTCAAAAATATGTCACAATCTGAAAAAAATTACAAGTCCCCTTATCTGAAAAAAAGGAAAAAAAATTCTTATCAACCCTTTGAACATCCGGTCTTAGCATCCGCTCCCCACATCCGGTCCGACCACGCCCCCCTTCCCCGCTCAGCCTAGGGAAAGCACCTGTACGGCGTACCGGCGAATTAACATGGTACCGGCTGGGCAGAACTCTTATTTATCTACTACTGTCGTGGTAGCCCAGTGGTTAAGGCGTTGGACTCGTAACCGGAAGGTTGAGGGTTCGATACCGGCATACCACTAAAGACCACAGTGTACATGCGGCGTACGTGCACGTTAAATCCTTGGTTCCGAAAGTCCTCTCAGCGGTAGGGGTGCCAATATTCAGAAGCCCCCCCCCCCACCTTCTGATGAGGTTCCAAATTGTGGCGGGAAATTCCGGAAAGGACGCATATGTAGCTCTAAGCGACACATTCAGTGACGCGAGCTGTCCTCTCCTGGCAAATAAACAATATACATAAAAATTATAACTTCGCTTTCTTTACTTTGGCAACATTCTACATCCATTCTGTGTACTCCTACAATGCTAACGAAAGTTCTTGCTTTTTGAAATTTGCATTAATTTTTTTTTAATACTAACCCGTCAACGGCGGGTACTTCAGCTAATATAAAATAAACACATTGACAAATTATTATTTTTTAAAAATATTAAGTACACTTCTAGATTTTTGTGAATTTAAAACGTCAGTTTTACTCTCTTACCCCACTATTATTAAAATACTCTTATTATGGCAAACGCACTGTAGTGTAGGTTCTACAGTACAGCCTTTAATCGATCGCTCGTGCGAACGGAAAAATTCCCTTCTGATCCGCTCTCTGAGAACAGAAGCGGAGAGAATTGAGAAGCAGTACGGCTCTTCTGATATCATTCCGTTCGCACATTTTCGGTGTGGACAAGGGACATTTTTTGCGGTTATCTCTTCCGGATTTTCCCTTGGTTTGTTACGTTCGGTTAGTTAATCCATTTTTATTTCATTTTCTTATTATTTTCTTCATTTCTATCGTTTTTCCACTAAAATATTTAGTTTTAGAAACTAGTGTAAATAATTAAGATGGGAGCAAAAGAAGTGTTTCGGAGCTAAAGCAGGGACAATTTTCAATACTATCCTTTGACAAAAAATTGAAATAAAATGAATCAAGACTTGTACCTTTGCTAACACTTATCTTGGTGACGAAATGTAAGACAAAATATTACTTGTTTTCTTTTAGTTGCGTGCATTGTTTTCCTTTAACTGCTGGAAACGCAAATATATTTTAATTTGTAAGGTACGTTGTATCTGCCTATTTAATTTTCGACATTTGTTTTGTGAACCTCCATTTAAATAACCCACAAGCCGCCACTGTCTGGATGCTCTCTCGTAATTCGGGGACATTTGAAGAGAACTGAATGTCAACGTGAGATATTTTTTTCTCATATGATTCTACTTAGTCTTTCATTCCTTATATAGTAATAATCTGCTGTACTCGTCTTTTTAAAAAGCTGCATATTTGAATAGAAACTGCTTTAAAGTCTGCGTTTCTGGTTCTCCTTCCCAAGAGAACCTTCAAGTTAAGGTAAGAAATATTGTACTTTTGCAGTTTTCTTTATTGCTGAATGCTAATTATGATTTTTTGAAATAAAAATGCGTGTTTAAAATTTTTCAGTGCTTAAGGTTGTTCTTTTAATTATATTTTTACAAGTAATAATGCAAGAAATAATACAAGTTTTGAGCATCTTCTCGGGAAAAAAAAAAAAAAAAAAAAAGTTGATATCAGTAACTGGAAAAGAATTCAAAATGTCTTATATTTCAAATGCCAGAAAAAAAAAACCCGAAAAAAATTCATTTTGATCCGTTTGGTAATCGGGTCAGTAAAATATTCGAATTGTAGAAAATAAATACCATCATACGTTCATTCATTATTAGCTGGTGTGCATAATCTATCGAAGTGCAAATCACTATACGAGATACATGGTAAAGCAAGTATAAATTAGTTTTGACCTGACATAAATATTAAATATAGTTAATTCGACTGCTGAAGAAGGATAAAACATTTTTGTATCACTGACATATGCCCACCCCCCAATGGTAGGGACTAAAGCCCGCCTGAATGTGGAGAGTTAAAAGGGATTTTTTTTTTTTTAAATAGAAAATTGTCAGTTAATGAATTAAAATGTTTTATTCTTAAAACTTGTCCTCAGATTATTTCTATCACTTTTTTCACATAACGAATTACGTTGATAATGGGCTTCTATGGGTAAATGGTATGGCGTTCTATGGACAAATGGTACAGAAGGTTTTGATGTTAAAAGAAAGTAGCTGTAATCGGCAAACAAGCCAAAATGCAATCAAGAAAGGAAGGGGGTGGGGGATTTAACGTATTTTAAATAATTGTATTTTTTAATCACTTTTTTTTATTTAAAAATTTTTTTAATTTTCAGATATTACAGTTTTCTGAAGAACTTTTATGGGTTTGCCCTTTCCCTTTTTAGAGGGAGGTGGAGGGAGGGGGGGCGCAAAATCTTCAGTTGTCCCCGGGCGCTGGTAACCCTAGCTACGCCTCTGTTTAAGCATTATTAATTATTAAATACTGAAACTATTTAAAAAGATCGAAATTTAAAAAGTGTGGAAAGTTTTTAATAAATATTATTTTAAATACGGAAAATTTAAAACTAACCATAATATTTAGACAATGCTCGCAATACCGTAATAAATTTAAGATGTTTCATTTGCATTAACAAAATAAGAGGGGGAGCAGAGGGTCAGATATTACTTCTATTTGACCAAAAACTTAAGTTTTCCGTGATTCAAAATTTTAAAAGAAATTAAAAAATTCTCAGCGTCTCCCTGAAAATAAAAAATGATTAGAGACGTGTATATTGAAATGGGGGGGGGGGGAGAAAGACAGAGAGAGTGAGAGAAATAGGTGACTACACTACTGATAAATTCCCCCACCTCTAAAATGCACACACTATTACGTACTTAGAATTATAACTTCTACTGCAAGATTTTTAGAACCTTCTAAGCAAAATTAAATTAGCCTATTGTATATTTATTTTTTTAAATATAAGCTTTTAACAATAATGCATTATTTGGAAGCCGTTTAATAATACCGTATTATAATATTTTAAAGCTTCTGTTAATTTTACATGATTGTGAAACCTGCATATAACCTGCGTATTTAGAGATTTATGATTACAGATACATATTTTGCAGATTTTTGTTTTAAGGGTGTTTTGTATGTAAAGCTAACCTATTAATGATCTCATTACTTTATGTTTCAAGTGATACGACTTTTAACCAAAATTATAGAAAAGCAATTTTCATATCTTTATCAAATGGGGCAAGAATCCTCAAGTGCGATGGGGTAAGAATTCGAATGCACATTTTAGCCCCTAATGCTTTGGGGTCGTGATGGTTTTGTTTGTTTGATTGTCATGTTCCGGGGCTTCCAATAACCATCAATTGAGCTAAGTTCTGGGCCTTATAATGATGATGTCCATCAGGACCGGAAAAATCTATTCCCCCACATGAGCGGGGCAATGTAAAATTTTCAGTTAGGAATGTATTTCCTTTTATTTTATTTTATTTATTTATTTCCACTGATTCGGTTTGTAATTACAATATTTACGTTCACATCAGTTCATTTTAGCACCATATCAGTTTTTTTCTACGTCCCTTAAGTATCGGAAAACCTTTTAGTTATGTAACAGCCAACTGTCTTCCATCTATTTTGTGTTTCTCTAGTTACACTTAAATGACAGTGATTTTTTCTTCTTTCTATCTGTTTTTGTTAAACTAAATTTACAATACATACTTTAGCGATTATTATCATATTAAACCAAAATTTTCTATGCAGTTCATAAAATAATAATAATAATAATAATAATAAATTAAGGAAAATTTAATTATACTCTACCAGTATTGAAGGTGCTGATATCAGTCAAATTCAAACCTGACAAATAATAGTTTTGCAGCAAAGACAACTTTTCAAGTGGGTTTCATTCTGAGTTTTATGTCAAGTACACCACTGCGGATCTTTACCCCGTAAGATGGGGCAAATATCCGAAAATACCAAAATCTGTAAAAGTCACTTCCAGTTTTTTGCATTAAAATTTAGATAAAAATGATCATTTAAGGCGACAGGTAAAGGTTTAAGCTACATTCTAGTAGAAATTTAGGTTCATGACTTATTCCAAGTTTTCAGAAAATTCAAAATCGTGGACCATTGTCCCCCAACTACTTTATCTGTTCATTTTTTTTGTGTGTACGCTTCTATTTCCCAATTAAGCACTTTCAGTTAAACTTTCTGAAAGTGGAGAGGGGGGGGGGGGCAAAAGAAGAAATATGTGGCTGCTTCTTTTACAGATATGGGGAACTTTTGAAAAGTTGCGGCCCAAAATTTAGGATGTTAGCGAAGTTGCGGGCCTTATAATTGGGATTTATATGGGGTTTTGTATGGTTTATATGGGTTTTATGCAGGGTTTTGATATGTTCCACTGGCCGAATTAAAAGCCATGGGTTCGACCGCGGATCGGCAATTGTCCATATGTGTTTTAATACAACATAAATACTGGCAAATTTGTGAACAAAATTATGAAAATATTATTATTATTGTTCTTAGTATTGTATTTCGCATACTATTTCAATTCATAAAAACAGTTCTAATTTTGCTTCGCATTTAATAGTTTAGTACTTAATAATAAGACTACTCTACTTACAAATCGTAATCAGTTTTAGATGAAAATTCTGCAATGATAGGTTTTTAAATGAGAAAATTATCATTGATATTAACATTTGGCTGAAATATTAGGTGAGTATTCTCAGAAGTATTTTTCTTTCTGTTTTCTTTTCTAATAAGCTATAATGTGCAGTACATTATAAATTTCCTGTAAAATGCTTTACGTTGCATAACGTTTTTACGTTATAAATCGAAAAGTGCGAAAAATGTTGCTCCATCCTTGTTTAACAAAATTAGACTTTTCCACATTTTGTCAATTCTGTACTTCCAGAATTGTGCATGTCTCCATCAAAGTGATCGTTACCCTTTTCTTTAGATGGCGCAGTAGATGACGTAGCACCGTTTCTTCAGCAGAAAATAAAATAAATATTTCTACGTAAATTGAAAAAAATTAAACTCCTGTGTTCATTGTTAAAATATTATCTTTCATTATAATACTTATGCGATTCATTTTATTATATTTTAAATGCATAAGGCTATAAATTTTATCATTTCACATCAACCCTCCATCCTCTTCCGCCGCATATATATCGCGCATTTTCCTTGTCTCCTGATAAGCGCGATATAACGAGGGGATACTACGATTTTAGCTAGCTTTTCTAAAAAAGTTTCGCCAACGCAGGAATGCACCTCTTCCTGGTAACCCGGCAATTTTTCCAAGTGTTCGACCCCCGGATTTTCTTCCCCTTTGACCTCACACCCTTCAGACCAGTGGTCGAATATCCGGAAGACGGGGAAAAATTCTGAAACCCAATGTTTTGGATAGCGGTCGATGAACTCTTGCGTTCTCACAAAATTGCTTGTGGGAAAACCGTTATATCTCTCTTATCATAAGAGTACAAACAAAAATCTCTCGGTACTAGGCGGTACAAATGTAGTACAAGGTAGTACAATCGTCAAATTTTGAAAATTCCTTCATGGGGGGGCTGCCATTTCTGCAGCCCCACACATTTCAATTGTTAATAACTTTTTAACGAAACCGGTACAAACGAAAATATTTCGGTACTAGCCGGTACAAACATAGTACAAACCAGTACAATCGTCAAATTTTGAAAATTGCTTCATGGGGGGCTGTCGTTTCTCTAGCCCCCCACACTAAAATCGTTAATAACTTTTTAACAAAACCGGTACAAACAGAAATATTTCGGTACTAGCCGGTACAAACGTAGTACAAACCAGTACAATCGTCAAAATTTTGAAACTCGTTGGTGGGGGGGCCAGTGAAATGCACCTGTTTTGAATTGCCTTTCGAAAGTGCCCTTTTGTCGTCATGGTGCATAGCGGCCGGGAAGGGCCGAATGCTCTTTATCTGTGATCAACTACATTGTTCGAGATTCTAGTAAGGGAGGTAAGTCCGCATTTTGATTTCGATATGAGTCTTGACAAGTTGAAAAAAAAGAGATCGACCCAAAAGGGTCTTATAACGAAGTTGTTTGGAAAAATTGATGAAAGTTTGAAATCGGAAGTAGATCCGAAAAAACTAAAACTTTTGTTAAATCAGTTGATAGAAAAAACAGATCATATTAAATTGGTTGATTCTGAAATTTTGAACGAAATTGATGTCAAGGAAGTAGAAACGGAAGTGGAAGCTTCCGAAGAATATTTGGATAATTTGATAGCTTATAAATGTAAACTGTGCGATAGGATTGAAGAATTAGATCGTGATAAAGTTCATGTTCCAAATTCAAGTGCCAACGGTAAAGTAACAACTTCGTCGATCGCTTCGAATCAAACCTTTGAAGTTACTAACTCGATAAAACTGCCAAAGCTGACAGTAAATACATTTTTCGGTGATACATCACTCTGGCTAGAATTTATAGGCCAATTTGAAAACACAATTGATAAAAACCCAAATCTGAATAAAATTGAAAAATTGATCTATTTGAAAAATTGTCTTGGAGGATCTGCTGCCAAAGCTGTTTCGGGCTTAGCATTGAAAGATGAAAATTATGACGCTGCCTTGAAAATTTTACGCTCGAGGTTTGGACAAAATAATCTGTTAATCAACTCTCATTTGGGAAAACTGTTAGACATCCCCCCTGTCAGAGATTCGAGCGATACTACGGGTTTGAGAAAACTGTTTGACCGTGCCTAAATCCAAGTTAGAAATCTTGAGTCATTGGGAATTGATTCAAAATCATATGGAAACCTCCTAGTACCAATCCTTTTAAAAATATTGCCACCCGATCTGACATTAGAGTATAGCAGATCAAATAAGTCTGAAAGTTGGAATCTTGAAACTCTTTTGAAATTTTTGGAAGACGAAATCCTTAGCCGCGAAAGAGCACTTGCTGTTTATTCGGGTAGAAATTCCCTGCGCGCAGATAGACTGGGTCAAGGTCGTGAGTTCCGAGTCCGAAGCGCTGATTCACCGAAATATAGAAACAGCGTTTCGAAGACTCCGACTTCCGCTCACGAACTGCTAACCAATATTAGTTCGAAATGCATCTTCTGCAAAAACCAGCATGACTCAGAGAACTGTGGGGAGGGTACCGTTGAAGCTAGGAGGGAGCTTTTGAAAAGAGAAGCCAGATGCCTAAATTGCTTGATTCCATCACACCGGGCTAATGAATGTCGCCAGAGAGACGGTTGCTCCTTCTGCGGGAATAAATATAAACATTCGAAAGCCATTTGTTATCGGTTTCATAATAAAACAAAAAGGGAAAATCCCATAGACGCCAATTCGCTTACAGAGGCGTCCGCTCCGCATGATACGGCCGTCTCCTCCTGTCAAATTGAGAAAAATAGCAACACTAAGAGAATTTTTCTCCAAACGGCGGCTGTCTCCGCACGTAATAAAAATAATCTTTTCGAAAATGTAAGATTGTTATTCGACAGTGGCTCCATGCGCAGTTTCATAACGAAAGATGTTTCTAGAAAGTTAAAACTTCCTTTCATTCGCAAAGAGTTGCTTTCGGTCCATTCCTTTGGTGGTGAAACACCTATGGAAAAGTCCTTTGACGTTGTCCGGGTCAAATTAGAAAATAGAAATGACCCGAATCTAAACGTATATGTCGAGGTGTTAGAAATCGAAGAAATTTCATCAGCACAAACTTCTCCTCCGGATGTTGATCTAATAAATAAAATCAAAGATTTGAGGAGTCTGAAATTGTCGGACACCTACACAGAAAACGGAAATGATAAAATCTCAATTCTAATTGGGGCAGACTATTATTATTCTCTAATTTCGGGAAGAATAAAACGGATTAATAAACAGCTAGTCGCAACCGAAACTTTGTTCGGATGGTGTTTGTTGGGGAAGGGTGAAACTAAGTCCATGGATTCCTTGGCGATGAAAGTTATAGTTGAAGAAAGCAATATCTCTGAAGATATTAAAAAATTCTGGCAGTTGGAAAGCCTCGGAATTGAATCTGAAATTGAAACTTCTGATCCACTTAGTGACAGAAGCTTGAAAAAATATGAATCTAGTGTCGTACACCAAAATAAAACATATAAAGTACGATTACCTTGGAAATCTGAAAGGGGACATCTGTTACAAAACAATCGTGAAATCGCTCTTGAAAGATTTTCTAGACTCTGTTCGAAGTTTCGAAATGACCGAACTTTGTTTTCAGAATATAAAAAGGTCATTGATGATTACCTCACCCAAAACATCATCGAGCCGGTTTATGAAAATGCCGAACCTGAAGTTAAACATCCAGAGTTTTATTTGCCCAACAGAGCTGTAATACGCGAAGATCGAGAAACAAGCAGACTCAGAGTAGTTTTCGATGCGTCGAGTCATAGTAAAGGAAACTTATCATTGAATGACTGCTTGGAAATAGGGCCTAACCTCTACCCCGACCTGTTTGAACTTTTACTCAAGTTTAGAGAATACCCAGTAGCCTTTATGACCGATATCAAACAAGCCTTTCTCAGAATCGAAATCGACGAAAGGGATAGAGATGTCACAAAATTTTTTTGGTCGGATTCACCTAGTTTCGAATCTCAATCCCCACACGTATATCGGTTCACTCGAGTGTTATTTGGACTAAATTGTTCCCCGTTTTTACTCGGTGCCACGATTAAACATCATTTGAGAAAGTTTGCCGACAAATTTCCCGACACTTGTGAATTACTAAATGAATCTTGTTATGTCGATGACATTATTACGGGATCTAGTGACGCCGACAGTGCATTTGCTACTAGCAAAGAATGTATCAGGATTTTTGAAGAGGCAAATATGCAATTACATAAATGGAAAACCAATTCGGAAATTTTAAGGAAACTTTGGCAAGACGATGGCATATCTGTAGAAACAACTAGAGACATTTTAGGACAGACTGGTATAACTTCTAAAGTTTTGGGTATCGCGTGGGATACTGAAAAGGATGGCTTTTATTTTGATACGCATAACTTACAGAAGTTCCTCCGAAAGCAAATAAATTCGAAACGTTTTCTGCTACAAGTAGCTGGGCGTATATTCGATCCTGTAGGATTCATTACCCCATTTGTAATAAGAATCAAATTTCTAATTCAGCAAGTTTGGCAATTAGGTCTTCAATGGGATGAACTATTGCCCCTTGAATTTCGAGAAAAGTTTAATAAATGGTGCGAAGAACTGTCTAGCCTTGAAGCCATTCTCGTTCCTCGGTGTTATCTTAAACAAAATAATTTCGATGAAGTCCAGTTACATTGTTTCTCAGACGCCTCGAAAATAGCCTATGGGACAGTTGCTTACTTGAGAATTAAAAATTCAGACAAGACCTTTCACACTAGCTTTGTGGCATCCAGAAGTCGAGTCGCTCCTTTGAAGATTCTTTCCTTGCCTCGACTAGAGCTCATGGGAGCACTTTTGTCGGCTAGATTATGTCGCAAGATTCTGAAAACACTAAAGTTCGTAAAGTCTTGCTATTTTTGGACAGACTCTTCTATCGTATACCATTGGATTAGAAACAATCCATTAAAATTTAAGCCGTTTGTGCAGCATAGAGTGGAAGAGATTCATAAATTGTCCGAACCCTCGAACTGGTTCCATTGTCCAGGAAAACTGAACCCTGCTGATTTGATCACAAGAGGATCTTCTATCGAAAAACTGAGAGGAAATGATATGTGGTGGCTTGGGCCAGTATTCTTAAGGCAGCCAACTAACTGCTGGCCTCGAGGCGAAAAGTGTCCGATGAACAACGAGGAGTTAGAATTGAGGAGCAGATTTAAACACACTATTCAGAACAAATGTTCCGTAGAATCAAATGAAAAATTATTAGACCTGAAGAAGTTCAGTAACCTGACCAAACTACTTAGAGTTACTTCATATGTTCTAAGATTCGTATTCAACGTTAGACATACGACCAAGAGAAATGGAACCCTTTCTGCAGAAGAAATACAATTAGCCGAAGACTTTTGGATTCGAGATTTGCAAAGAGAATTTTTTAGTTCGGAAATTGCGAACTTGAAAAATAATCAAGGAATAAGATCTGATTCGTCGATTTACTCTTTAGCACCATTTTTGGACTCTAAGAAAATACTCAGGATCAAAGGTCGATTCGCTGAGTCAGATTTCTCTCTAGACGAAAAACAACCGATCCTCCTTCCTAAAATGTCGAGATTCACGGAGTTGTTGGTAAGAAAGGAACACGAAAAGGTAATGCATAGCGGAGTATCCCTAACGTTGACGAAAGTGAGAAAGAATTTCTGGATTCCTAAGGGACGACAATTAATAAAGAAGATTATCAGTAAATGTTTGATTTGCACGAAGTATTCAGCAAAACCTGCTGGCCAGATAACAGCTCCCTTACCCAAAGATAGAATATCCCAAACGCCTCCTTTTAATGTTTGCGGCGTTGATTTTGCTGGACCAATTTATGTTAAGAATGGTACGGGAACTATGAAATCTTATATAGCACTTTTCACTTGCGCGGTCACAAGAGCGATACATTTAGAGTTAGTTACAACAATGTCGACGAAATGCTTTTTGTTAGCCTTTAGGAGATTTGTGGCCAGACGAGGAAATTGTACTATTATATATTCGGATAATGCAAAGGCCTTTAAAAAGGCCAGTAGAGAACTAGAACACATCTCCGAAATATTGTTGAGTCATCAGTTGAAAGATTACATTTCTTCCCAAGGCATCACTTGGAAATTCATTGCGGAAAGATCCCCATGGTGGGGAGGATTCTATGAACGTTTAGTAAAGTCAGTGAAGGATCCGTTGCGAAAAATATTAGGTCGTGCACTGTTGAATTTTGAAGAGTTATCCACCTTACTGACTGAAATAGAAATGATTGTGAACATGAGACCGCTGACGTACGTTAACAATTCCCTGGACGAACCCTCGCCTTTGACGCCTTCTCATTTCTTAAACTTTGGAAGAAATGAAACAGAATTTCCAATAAGTTTGGTAGAACTTGAAGATACGTCTAGAGAATCTTTAACTCGAAGAAAGATGTACCAAACCCAACTTCTTAAGCAAGTCTGGAAGAAGTGGAGGAATCAATACTTACTAAATTTAAAAACTGCGTACCATCTTAAAACTCCTGAATCCTCCAAAGACATGAAAATTGGACAAGTCGTACTGATAGACGGAACATCAAAGTCGAAACAACTGTGGGACTTGGGTATTATTCAGGAATCATTCACTGGAAGAGACGGACATGTTCGAGCTTGTTTAGTGAAAACTTCAAAGGGACTATTTAGGAAGCCCGTGCAACTCTTGTACCCACTTGAAGTGACTGATGAACTTTAAAGACAAGACTATATCCTTTTTTATGACAATAATCATTAACTTTTCTCATAATCTAGTATTCAGTGTTAATAATTTGCATCCTTTAAAGTTTGTGTTTAGATTATTATTTACTTGGAGAATTCAAAATTTAAGTTCGATTGTTTGACATACAATTTAGTAGTTATGTTTGTTTATTCCTTACTAGACATTTGTATTGTATTTTCTTTCGAATTAGATTTGTGTAGGTGAACTCTCTTGAAGAGTTCAGGTGGGGAGTGTAGCGAAATCTCGCTCTCTAGCAGAGGGCGTGAGCAAGCACTCTCTAACTAGTTGTCGATGTGAGAGAACGACAGACGAGTTTCGATTGTACTTCGATAAGCGCACACATGCGCATTCGTTTTGTAAAACTTCAATGTAAATATTATGTACATTTAATTAAATAGATTTAGTCAAGACTACCTCTCTTCGAGTCATTCATTTGAATATTTCGATTAACCACCTTAGATGAACCACCGACGTTAGTTTTGAATTGCCTTTCGAAAGTGCCCTATTGTCGTCAATGCGGAAATCTGTTGATATTGCGGCTAGGTTAAATTATTTCCTTCAGTCATGTTTGCGGAATCTTATTGGATTACGAATTGCGATTTGCTGAGAATGCACACTCTCGGAGGTCTTAGAATCATCAAAATAAAATAAATAGAACATTAATTTGATGGTGCTTCAAAAGGAATAGGATTTTTGTTTCTATTCTATTTTGCAATTTATTTCCTTCACATGTGTGATAACATTTTTACGAAGTCCCTTAAAAAACGTTGGTAAATCCAAAATATTCGGAGGAGCATATGGGTTTGAGCCCTTTCAGAGATAGCGCTTGAGGGTAGGTTATTATCGGAAAAATTCGAACCGCGCGTTCCAAGAGTTATGGTTTCATAGATGATGCTTATCGTTCAATATTTACCCATGATTAAAAATAATTTACTTTTAAATTTCAAACAAAAGTTCTTTTTCGGAGCAAAAAAAACTTCAAAAATACTTATTTCCTCAGAAGTTCAATAGAGAACACTAAAATATCATCTGCAGGATATCAAATGCTGAAAATGTGATGTTTTATTTTTCTTTTGTTGGATGTAATGTGGTAATCAATGAAATTGTTTTCGTTCATTATTGATCACATAGTTTTCGGTAAAAAATAAACTAAAATATTCGACGAGCTAGTACTTAAATAATTTCCTCTGTTGTGGGTAGAACTCTAAACGTTAAAGAAACAAACTACATTACAAATTTCCACGAAGTAAAGTAGTTTTTTTTCCAATTATCGTAATGACAGGTTACGAGTGAAACAATTCCATAGTTTTGCTCTGATTGAATAAATTTTAATCAGGTGTATTAGAAAAATATCTGCTTCCTCCCGTATGAAGGGCGGGTACACAGCTAGTTTGAATTATAAATAGATCATTCATTAGAAATAAACAGGATTACTATTCATTACAACGTAAGTACATAATTATTGATAACTAATAAATTCGCGTACATAATTATTGATTAAATCGAAAAAAATCCAACACGTGGAGAAAAATGTGTATCGCTGATGTATACCGTACGCATACACCAGCTGTGTCACGCTGCGGCCTGTGCGCGCACTACTTTTTGAATTTTAAATGTGCACACAAATCGAGCGCGGAATTCGAAAAGTAATTAAAATAAAAAATCAAATATTTCCAATGCTAACCCAGTGAAAAGTGCGTTAAAATGTATACGAACGTATAAAAATATGTGAAATTGTGAGAATTTCATAAATAAATGTGCGATACCCTTACAGCCTTAAAAAACATTATTTTATTTTTTTACAAAGAATTTTAAATGTATAAAAATGTGAATAAACGTTCATAAATGTTCATTAAAAGATAACGTGCCCAAACCTGTTTAATTGCATAAATAGAAAGTTTAGAAAGCTTGACAAGAAGTTTTCAGCTCGAAACTTTTACTTCTGGTGTGTTCAAGGGAAATCCCTGGGGGGTTTTTGGGGGGGAAAGGGCTTTGAGAATAGAAAATGTTTCTCCGTTTGCTCCGGAACAGTAATAATCAATCAAACTGTCAGCTTCCGTAGAACCCCCTCGTCAGAGACAGAGACCAGCTTGGTTTTTCGAACTGCAGGGAGAATCTGAGGAGTGACCGGGGGGCACATTACCTACCTTTACTTGCATTGGGACAATTGGGACTGATGGAAGATAATAACGCTCGTTGATAGTGGGCTTGCAAGGCCGTAGCCGGGGAGCACATTACCTACCTTTACTTGCATTGGGACAATTGGGACTGATAGAAGATAATAACGCTCGCTGATTGGTTACGAACGCTTTGTACTTTTGGTGCTGCCATTTATGAATGGAAAATTGAATGCTTGTGGAATTCATTTTGCTCAAATAATATTGACAATAGTATGTAATTTCAGTAATCGAATCTTTTATTACTGTACATACCTTCTTTAAAATTGTTTTAAGGGGACAAGGAACGTTCAATATTCAAAATTTTCAATTTTGAATTTTTACTTGTAATCGTACGTAAAGTTGTTTAACACAAAATCATAGTTGTCTAGCATAATAGTTTGCATCTATATTGGAACTAAAAATTAAAAAGAATAATTTTTTTTAATGGAAAATTGATATTTTTTGAAAAAAATACGCCTTCTATTTTTTATTTAAAATATCACATGCGCATTCCAAATTAATAAAAAGCTATAATTTTTTTAATATACACTTGCAATATATGTACGAACATATATGTGCATTCATTTTTATATGTGACAAGGGTAAGCCTTTTAGAAAAAATAAATTCCTGTGAGATGTAGCTTTTTTTCGAACTTCCATGCTATTGTTACATTTAAATTCCTATATCTCTATTAAATAACCTTTGTTTGAAAATTTAACGCACAATTATGTTCATACATGCATTACAGTGTACTATAAAAAAATTACAACTTTTTATTAATTTGAAATGCGCATGGGATATTTTGAAAAAAATATTAAATGCACATTTTGTTCTCAAAGATATTAATATATTTTTTTAATAACTTAATTTTTTATTTTTAGTATTACTGTAAATGTGAACCTTTGTTTTAAACAACTTTACATATATTTTGAGACTAAAAATTAAGAAATGACAGTTTTCATTTTAAAGTTCCTTGTCCCTATTGCTCCGAATAATTGTACTACTTGAATAAGAAGATTCTATCTCATTTATAAAGGAAGATGGCAGCTTATCTTTCGTAAAATATGACATCTCGAAAAAAGCAACAACTGTCGGATTAAAAAAAAAT
>JAWZYV010014015.1:0-90721 GCA_038373885.1 Cheiracanthium punctorium | reverse complement strand
GCAGTAATTGATTTTTAATAAACTAATTTCATAAAAACTGCATTTTAAACTATTGCATAGCTCTAAAATTTGTTTTAAACGATGCAGTTTAGCTCTGGAGTGGGGGTGTGTGTGACAAAATATATGTCTGCCCCGGGTACCAAAGTCCCTAGGCACGCCACTTATGTTGGCTTTACCTAGAAATTTAATATATATATATATATATATATTAAACCATAAAAATTTACTATATATAAATATATATATATATATATTTCGCGCTAAAAACACGCTCAAAATCTTAAAATGAATACATTTATTCTATATGCACTTATTTTTATACAGTTTTCTGGAATAAAAATATATGCATTTTTATGACCGTTTTCTTGAAAATAATGCGACCGTTAAGGGGTTAAAAGAATGTAAAAGTGAATTTTTTTACATTGTTAGAAACTTGATTTCAATCTCATCCGTATCAGGCAAAATGTTCTGCATTCTTCCTACGAAGTATTTCACAGTTTCACCATCAGGAACTGGTAGGTGGAAGACAACACCACCTCATTTATATGATGATAGCAGATATCGCTGTTCTTAAAGAATGCAAAAGTGAAATTTTTTACATGGCTGGAAACTTGAAATTTGTTTCAGTACCATCAGTATCAGGCAATACTTTCTGTATTCTTCCTACGAAGTATTTCGCAGAACTTTAGCCTAAAAATTTAAAAATTATATGATAATCAATCTCAAGGTCACTGATGTTAAGATTTTCTCTGGTCACCAGTAATATGTAAATTATATGGTATGCCTATCTTCTTTAAGGAAATACACTTTCAATAGCTTCCCGTGTTATTTTGCAGATTCATCAGTCATCTTACAGTCAACGCAATCAACGATCTTGTTTCATTCTATTCAATACGCTGCACGTCCCAATTACCATAAAAATTTACTATCAGGTATAAATTATTGCACTACAATTTAAAGTGCTCTTCATTTAGCCTGTTTCCTATAATAATCCTATAATTTTGCTTCAATAAAAATGTTTTCTGCGGTTTAATATATCGCTTGGGATTGGTTATCATAACGTGACAAGCTAGCCCTGCTGCTTGTGGCAACCTACCCTTATTACACTACACATATTTGTTTACATTCATTACACAGGACTAAGAAACACTGTATGTCTTCCTAGAAAATAACGTAATATTCACAAGATATCAAATTAGCAAACAGTATAAAAGTATTCGTTCGTATTAAACACTAAGTATGACCCAAAAAATACGGAAAATGAAAATTTTTCTTTCCAATTTTATGTAATTAATTGTGGCAATTTCAAATATTGTCTACTTCTGCAATCGATCGCAGCTTCGATACTTTGATACTAAGATAAAGATTTCACTTGTATTGAAGCAATACTCTTTATGTCAGACAATATTTATCAATGTATATTACTAAAAAATACGTGCAACAACCTACCCCATCTCTCCTCCTTAGTTTTTCCTTTTAATATAAAGAGAATTGGATTCTTGGTTTCCTAAACTGTAAATAAAATACACACACTCACGCACACAGTATTGTTTAAAACTATACATTATAGTCTTTGTTTTTTAGAAGCATTAGATGTTTGAGAACCTAATAAAACCTAAGTAATAAAGTAATACTGAAATAAAACATCTTTTAAAAGAATATATCAATATCTGATCTGAATTGCAAGAATAAGTATCTATCGTTACAATTCAATTCTAGACATGCTTGTGTATGTAAGGTATTCATTCTCGTATACTTTTGCGGATTAATGCCAAAATAAACTAGAAAACCCATGTAAAAAAGTTCACAGATAGTAAATGTTAAGTGAAAAGACTGAATATAAGTCCAATGGGCGGAATTAATGAGCACATTTCTCAGGAAAAGAAGACAACTGTATTTATACCATATCAGAAATACTTAGCTAGTGCTGATATCCGGTGGCAGAGAAGAAAAACAAAACTATTCAATGAGAGTCATCCAAACGGTACAAAACGGGGAACTACAAGAAAAGTTATAAATTAGACTAAAAGAATTTTTTAGTTATAAAAAGCCTCCGAGAAATCTATGCCAAAAGAGAGGAGTAGTTTTGGATAATATTAGTAGAAGAAAAATTTAAATGATCGTCTGAAGGCCATCAATGTTAATCAATTAAAAAACTTTTAACTTGTTGTTTTTTTATTCTATTTTTTTACAAATTTTAATGTTCTTTTGCTCTAAATTTTAGAGCTCGTTTAGTTTCGTCGATTTAGTTTGAGACAATACGTAATGGCGCCAAATAGAATAAATTCCTCAATTATTAAGATTTTTAATGGGCTGCTTATGATTAGAAAATTGCATAATACTTCTGTATCTATACATTACATTTTCTCTTTAGACCTCAAAATGAATTAAAAGTAAGGCTTTGATCTAAGACAATATTTGTTCCGCTATTCATTTTTCTTTCTATAAATTAAATTTGTTCATTTCATGCTAAATTATGTCACTTTGTATGCTTAATTATAGTAGATCGACTTTTTAACAATAATTACGAATGGTATTCTAATCGAAACAATGCCGAATTTTCAACTTATTACATTTGTAATTTCTCTCTGTCAGTTCTAGAGACAAAGAACGTTAAATTGGCACTCTAATTGAAGTGTCTAGCAGAGTGCAAGCTCATTGATAGACATTTGTTAGGTGTTTGCTGATTTTTTCTAATTTTTTTTATGAGAACCAGCACCACAAAACATTTCCAAATACAATATTGCTAGAGTACTTTTGTGTACTTGCCCAAATTGAATCATGGAAATGTTATGTACACACCCGTAGAAAAATGTCTAAAGTAAATATATACTACAATCATTTACTAGCTTTTCTATTAGTTCACAAGATATCGATTATGGAAACTAGTCAAAATTCTTTTAATGTATTTATAACACAAATTTTAGTGCAATATTTCAGGTATGCTAAATTATGTTTCTCTATAAAAATTATGTAGGCCATTTTTGACATTTATCCTTATATATATATAACTGTTACCTACTCTCTTTTAGCAGTAAATTAAATAAATTATTTAAAGATTTGGTAGAAAGAAGTCGTTTATCTGAGGAAGATAATGGAAGTTTGCAATTAAAAGAAATTTTATCAGACATCCAACAACTGAAATATTAAAGAAAGCAAGAGAACAGAGCAATCAAATAAAGAAATGATGTTTGCGCGTGCTTTTTTCCGTTGACCACACATTAACTGAAAGCATTTGATTAAAAGGAAGTCCAAAAACAAAAAAGGAGATAGTAATGTGTATTGGAATTTTGCTTTAAAAACTTCACAAAAACTTTATTTAAACAAAGGCAGAATGAAATAGCATCAAATTTTCAGACTACCGCGCATGTACTTACTCTGCTTAATAACAAATAATGTCATAGAACCTTGACAAAAATAGAAGAGAAGTTAAGTTATAGGAGTTTTCTCGTCAAGAAACTTACTATACTGAATCTTTTTCCTAGGAAATTAGTTGTTTACAAAACTAACATCAGACTTTTGTCAGAAAATATTACTGATAAGTACACACTCCGGCCATTGAATTAGAAATCTGTGAGAATATCTACAAATGCTCGCGAGCGGCGATGTATGCAAACCCTGTTTATGACGTGGGTGACACGTCATCAGAATGCTAGCATAAGCAGGATGTAAGAGTGCTTTTCACGAAAAACGCAGTAGACTGGGAAAAAAACCCAAATCTTTCACTTTGAAAAAGAGTTTATTGTTGACACCTGTTTAGAAGGAGCCATGATAGTAAAGACAAAAAGACCCTCAGTCCTTGTCTAAAAAACGTAATTATAGCTCGAACACAGTTGACCTAAACCGTGATTGGTATCGTCTACAGCGGATTGTGCGATAAGAAAGGGACTCGACTGTATTTCAACTGACAGAAACCTACGCTCATCCCAACTGAACCATGCACAAAGAACTGCATGGAAAGAGGGTGGAAATACGTTGTCGGACGCCTGTGAGAAATCTTACAGTTCTGCCCGGAATCCCAAAATTCATTTGCAAGTATGTGAGGAAAGACGACACTGGATCTCTGAGGATTGGATCGGATGAGTCCGCTATACCCTTGTTTTGCATTGATACAAGACGTCGGATTTGTCGAGAGTCCAATGACGACATGATCCCATCTTTCCTTATGCGCATTGTGCAAATTTCTGGTGGGAATATCATGGTGTGGAGCATGTTCTGGCACGGAGGATGCTATGGTATTACTTGAAAATAAACAAAAAGCCTTGCAAAAGCTGAACCTATTGTCATACCAAGTGCATCCTGCAATAATAAATTTCTACTCCGACGGTGACGGATATTTCATGGACGATAATGCAACCCTACATCGTACGAGAATCACTCGAGATTAGTTCAATGAACAGCAATCTGACTTCCAATAGCTTTCTTGAGCGCCCCAATGCCCGGATCTTAATCTAATAGAAAATATTTGGTATGTGATACAAAGGCGCATACCACAGCGCTCTCCTCTTCCATCCAGTTTACAGGAACTCGAAATCTGTGCAGCCCATGCATGGTATTTTCTGGAAGTAAATGCACTCCAAAAGCTTAAAGAATCCATGCCCTCATGTATGTAGCCGAAAAGATATATGCACAGAAAGAGGTCCAATAAAATGTTAGTCCGAGGGATTTAATTCATTGGCTAATGTGTGTATATTTTAAGAAGAAAGTTAAACATATGAAATTAATTTCTAATTATCTCCTGTTTGACCCTACATGATTCTCAGACGTGACATTTTTATTACATACGGCGAATAAAGCCACAAATAAAGAATTAACCAAATTTCTTTAGCGACAGTTAGGTCTCCGGATATCACAAACCCTCTGATTTTCACCCAGCATTGCTCTTTGTTTTTTGTGCGTGCAGTTTTCTTAGTTTATTTTGATCTGTATATTATTCTATAATTTTGACCCTTTTTCCTGAATTTTTTAACTTAGTGAAAAAGAATATAGTTTATTTTCAAATGAAGAATAAAAACTATATTGCGTGGACCTTTACTAAAACGAAACGAATTGCTTAAAAACTAAAAAAAAAAAAAAATTTGTTAATCTTGCAAAACAAACACATCAGATCTATGTAAAATTGCAAAATAAATATTGAGTTGAAAATTATGCTCTAGAAGTGTAATGCACCTAGTAAAGAAGTATAGTACGCTATTTTTTTAATAACTCAAGCTTTTATCGATTATTATAGAGTACAGAGAGCGTAGAGGACGTAGTAGAGGAGGGCGCGCGCCCCCTTCGAGAAAAATATATTTTCACTAGATAATTGGGGCTTTCACCAATATTAAGTGGGCTTTACACTAGATAAAATAAGCATTCACGATTTGCGCCCCCTCCGAAAAAAGTTTCTGGATCCGCCCTTGTGTGTAACAGTGAATTTTCATTTTTAGTATATTAGAGAAATTAATTCAAAATATTGATTGAGAATGTCTGTGTACTAAGGTTAAAATTATTTATGTTTTGAAATGGGGTAGATACCAAATGCAATTTCAGTTTTGATGGTCTGTTTTAAATAAAGCTACAAAGATAACTACGATTTATTTTCTAATATTTTGATAATCCTTTTCAAAAATCTGTTCGCTTTGTGACAAACTTGTCTTCTCGTTTTCCACTTTCAAGAGAAAAGACCTTTAAGTATGACCTAGAACTTTGAAATTTTATATTTAAGGATATTTTAAAAGATTCTTCCTTTGTTTTCGAAGGAAATATATGAAAGAAGCGTAAATCCAGCATGTTGCCTTTTTTCCCCTTACATTTCTTTTTCTTTTCTTTTCTCTTTTTATTTTTTTTATGTCAAACGTATCTGAATTGAAAGATGTTACTGGTTTCTTTTCTCGAAATCTTTCCTTTTTTTTTCTTTCTTTTTTTTAAGCGCCAGGGAATATGTCTGAAGCACAGCCCGTTTAAGGATGGAAGAATTTTTTTTTCCCGTTTCCGATTGAATTTCGATGCAAAATAGAATTTTAACTTTGGTTATTAAATTCATAGCAAGTTTTAAAAAACTTCTAAAAACAAAAATGGGATTTTCTTTAAATGTTCAAAGTACTGCGCTGTTCAAATTACGCTGTAGTAAAACTGCACTAATAAAATGCGTTGTGCTCGTAAGGTCAAATTATATTAAATATACTATGCGTTGTTGAATAGTCATAATAATCACTTGCAAGCAAGTTCGAATATATGGTGCACTGAATATAATTCTGCACATTGAGAAGATCTGGCAGAAACTGCATTTCAACAAGAAGCTGATCTCAATAAATTAACAGATTTTACCAAATATTTTATCCACAACCTTTTCTAGCATTACTGAACATTTTTCTTTTAGTTATCTAAGGTATAAACATCCCTGCCGTTAAAGAAACGATTTTTTTACCTTAAAGGAAAAAGTCTTAAACTACATTTTTTTTCACTATTTAGCAAACAAATACCTCAAAAACTCTTCGAGCAGCAAGGTAATTTCGTTCCATATTCATTTTCAAGCTAGCTTCCTCAAAATTATGTATTTTGCACTACGGATATTGCGATTTTGACAGAAAGATTTGATAAATCAATGCAAAAATTTCTCAAAACTTTTAAAACGACTATCTTTAGATCAATATGTAAAAATGCGCTGTAAAATGTTAGATGATAACTTTCTAATTTTTTAAAAGACTTATCTGTTTTGGAACATGGCGGAAGATTATTTCATACTTAAATGTGCCAAGCAGCTTCATCCGAGATGTATATAATGTACATATATTGCTCGCAAGCAGCCGATAATGATTTCTTTTAGAGAAAATTTTTTTCTTCAGTGTGAAAATATAATTTATTTTTTCAGGATGTTGATTCAGGATGTTCATCGATTAAATCTACTTTTTGGAAAAAAGGGGGAAACCTTTTAAAACATTAACGAATCTAAAAATAAAAATCAATACAAATTCCATCATTTTTAACTGTATACATAGATTTATTTTTCGCAAAATCCTAATAGTAGCAAAAATTTTGATTTTAGTAGCTAGCTTTAATAGAAATAGCTTTAGTAGAATGTTTTCTTTTACTACAGAAAAACTGCTCGGTTTATCGGTACATTTATCTAAAATATATGTCTAAAACTTCATGACAAAAAGAACGCGTGTCAAGATAAAAGAAAATTGCAAAATCCTTAGAAATACTGCCTCCCCTCTATGACATCTTTTCTAACGATTCGGTTTCCATGAAAAGAATGTTTCATTTTAACTGACATTCTCAATTTTGTACATTACCGAGCAACATAAAATCCTTCTCTCTTGAAATATGTTAGCATAAATAAAGTACGTACAATGGAATTTAACTAATATAGGCTCATGAAGAACAGTGACTACCTAAGTCTCTAAAACTGTAGTTCGAAAAAATCATGGGACGTGTGATCATACTTTAAAAAGTGCTTAATTCAGTCACTTTAAAATGTTTTGGATGTTTCCCCATAAACTGAACTATAATCTGGTAGTGGGTGCAGACTAAAATAGTCCATCAAGATGGTAAAATCGAAAAAACACATTATTCTTCGAAAAGAAGCACAATATCTCAAAAACAAATACAGCAATTTTAACACATATCACAACGGATCAATAAAATATCACAAAAATAACACGATTCAAACGGCAACATCAATCGTATCGCCTTGTTTACAGTATTCGCAGTCTATCACAAACTAAGTATGAGAGCGACTTCTTTCTAGACTTGAACGCGGATGTTACATGACATAGGATATTTTTTCCAGGCTTACAGGAATTTTATCTCCTAATTGAGATAGAGCAAAAATTCCACCAGTTTCGAGGACTTTCTTTGTGTCGCCGAAGTCGATAAAATGGTTGCCAAGTTCAAGAGGTAAAGGCCTTATTACACGAAGGAATTTTCGAGCGATTTGGTTGCTGCAACCAGTTGCAGAAACCTTTTTCCTGGGAGTTTCCCTCAGTTACCTAGGGAACAATCAACTCCAACTTTTTCGTTCAGAGGCGAAAAAGTTGCAGGTTGCTGGAATTCCAGCCAATCGTAGTGTTTCCTATTTCTGCGCAGGCGCGGACTGGCCAGGTCGGCTGGTCGGCGATCGCCGAGGGCCCCCGGCTCAAGGGGACCCCGGAGAAACCGCCAACATGGATATACTCCATTAGTTAGAGTAATTTGATGTATATATAATAGATATATATCAGAGAAATTGGATGATTTATTTACCAGTAATATTACGTCTTTACGCTGTGGAGGACCCCAAGAACCCCGCGGCTCGAGGGGGACTCCGAAGAGTAAGGGGCCCCAAAAGCTCTAAAATAGTTAAATGTGGTTCTTAGGACCAAAGACTAAATTCCAAATATTGCATAGTCTAAAATTCAATTCCCTCTAAATTGACTATCAAGGGGCCCCTTTTCAATCTATAACCGAGGGCCCCCCCAATGGAACCAGTCCGGGCCTGTTTCTACGTCACAACACAAGATGGCGGAAGAGTTAGCGTCAGACATACCGTTCGTAGTAAAAGGGATGAGCATGTGCGAAAACAAAATGTCCGTGAAATGGAATATCGACATGGAAATTGATTTAATTGAAGAAAATAAAAATAAATATCAATCCGATCCGAAGATACACGAGGTATAAGCAGCCAACGATATGCTACTTATAATTACATGCTCTAGCAACCTCCAATTCGGTGAATCTAGCGTTTGTGAACACAGCAGAGTTTTACTATGGCAACCCTGCGTGCTCATCTGGGCTCCCTGACTTGCGGGAATGAATGGCAGCAACTGGTTTCTGCTACCATTATTGCTCTAAATTTTGTCCGTGTAATAAGGCCTTTACAATACTCATTTCACTTGCAACAATGCCGGTACAACGCACTTTCCCGCAATACACAGTGGCGCGGGAAAACAATATTACAATTTTTTAACTGAATCATCGTAATTTTGAATATATATACATAAGTATTACAACTGGAATAGGTTCATAGATATTTTGATTCAGAAAGTTTTACAATGTGATTCTGTGTTGAAAGGTTTTAATAAGATTTTTAAAAGTAAGATTAATTTTTATTTTCCTATGGTAGAGGGTTGTCAGTAAAAAATACAAATGAACACAAACAAGTAAAAAAAGAAAAAGTCATTTCCTCAAGTGTTCTTTTGTCTCCCAATATCGTCGGTAGATGACTTCTTGTGTGGGCACTGCAGTGTAAGATGTGGTGGTCATTCATGATCAAATGACTGTTGCTGGTGGAACAGTAGGGATACGATAGGATACTACCTTCAGGAACGGCCTACCTATTTGGTTTAAAGACTGGTTTAGTTCCTGAAATGTCCTACTGTCAGGCTGAACCCTAGCCACAGGCTCAGGTCCAGTAAGCAGTAGGGATCAGGAACCAGTCCAAAGCGGTGTAAGTGAGCGGCCAGTCAGTCATGCACCGTGTAGAGGCGAAACTGCTCTACCGCTTGGTGACGTGACCAGTCGGGAATGGTGTTATGCCGAAGGTTTTTCCACTCTTTGCTTTTTGTTCTTTCTATAAATTGCAGATGGAAATTAGTGGAAAGCTTTAACCTTATAATCACTTTTAAAGTAGAGAAAGGTACTGGTTTATTTAGAATCTGTTTAATTTTTAGTACCTCTTTTGGCCAAAACATTGGCCTATTCATTCCCTGCAATATCGCAGTGGCCAGGAATCCACTGGAGGACCACAGTTTTATATAATTGATGAAGTCTGCGAATCGAATCCTGACATTTTAAAATATCACCAGTAGAAGAGCTAGAAAGGGATTCAGCCGAGTAAAGTGCCGCCTTCGAGTCAGAAAGCAGGTCAAAATTTGTAAAACAGTCAAGAAAACCGACTAGTTGTTCCAGAGCGACCCGAATCGCAATAACATCACCGTCAAAGGCAGTTCTGTAGGTACCAACGGTGATACCAAAAGAAAAAAGATCACAAGATACACCCGCACTAGTTTTTGGGTGTTCCGATATAAAAGAACCATCTGTGAAAATGCTCAACCAGTGAGGTTCAAGGTAGAGGGTTTCCATTCTTTCCAATACAAGAAGATGAAGAGTAGCCGTTGGAGTTTTACGTTTGACAGTGACAGTGTCCTGTTCAAGACAGAGTCTTGCATTGATTTTATAGTAGTCAAGAGGATTTATTAGTTCCACTCGTTTCCCTAGCTGAAAAGTAAGGTTTATCCCTACCATACGATCTTTAACATTCTGGATGAATCCATTTTAGGTTTCTTACTTTCGAGAGGTATGTTGGTAATTAGCCCAAACACCATCAATTTGGATAATTTTAAAATACGGTATGATGGCCTTTTCTCAGACCCCGTAAGTGTCATCATACAGTCAATAGGCGCAGTTTTTACAGCCCCTGTTATTAGTCTGAAGGTCTGGTTTTGTAAAACGTCAAGATCATGCGTAAGAGATTTAGACATTGAAATAAGAGGCTCACAACAGTGAGTGAAAATAGGTAGGATATATATTTGATAAGTTTGGAAGAGGGTCGATCGGGCACATCCCCAAAGGGAACCAGCAAATCGTTTTAAAATAGGAAGGCGTCTTGTTATTCTTTCGGCAACATATTCTACATGTTTCCTCCAGCTAAGCTTAGAATTAAAATCAAAGCCCAAATCTGTAAAAGAATTTACATTTTGACGGAAAGTACCAGAGAAAGAAAGTTCTGGAATAGTTTGCTAATGCATAAGAGAAAAGGTTTGAGTAGCACATTTACTCAAGTTTACAATCATATTATTTTTCCGCACACCATCGACTAAAGGATTCCAACGCTGTATTAAGGGTGGTCTTAATAGTCATTTTTGCGCGTCTCTTTGGCACTGTTGTCCAAAAAATCAGATAGCGTCGGCATAGAGCAGGCAATGAAGGTTTGGCACAGCATTTAAGGTATCTATCAAGTCGTTGATATAAACGTTGAATAGTAATATAGTAAGATTAAAACTTACTTTTATTCTAAAATTTTATTAGAAGTGAGATTCCTTAAAAGTAGGTAAAATTACTTCTTAAGATTTAAAAGATAAACCGGGTTCTTTAAATAACTCGATGTAATATATGCTTTATAATATATGTTTGTTTCACTTTAATAGATGCATGTTTCGTATAGAATAAACACAAATATGTACCAACTTATTCAAACACTCTTAGCAATCCCAGTTAATATTTTTACTTTCCGAACATGTACCATGTAAGGAAAGTATTGCAATCATGAAAAAATTCGAATTCGAGATTTTGGTGTATTTACACGTTTTGAGGTCTTCTGAATTCATTTATGCTATTTTTACGAGATGTATGTGTGTATGTGTGTGTGTGTGTGTGTGTGTGTGTGTGTGTGTGTGTGTGTGTGTGTGTGTGTGTGTGTGTGTGTGTTTGTGTGTGAGTGAACACGGTAGCTCCTGAACAGGGCATGCGATTGAGCTCAAATTGGGTATATATGTTATAAACCACCGTCGCAAGACCGGTATTGATTTTGGTGTGTATAGGACTTACAGTTTTTCTACAGGGCTACGACAAAGATTTCTTTTACATTATGGCCTATGGAGGAAAATTCTGAAAAGTGCGCTAGCGTTTAAACGATACATTCGATTGAGCTCAAATTGGGTATACATGTTATAAACCACCGTCGCAAGACCTGTATTGATTTTGATGTGTATAGGACTTACATTTTTTCTACAGGGATAAAATAAAGATTTCTTTTACATTATGGCCTATGGGGATAAATTTTTGAAAGTGCGCTAGCGTTTAAACGGTACATCCGATTGAGCTCAAATTGGGTATACATGTTATAAACCACCTTCGCAAGACCGGTATTGATTTTGATGTGTATAGGACTTACAGTTTTTCTACAGGGCTACGACAAAGATTTCTTTTACATTATGGCCTATGAAGGAATATTTTGGAAAGTGCGCTAGCGTTTAAACGGTACATTCGATTGAGCTCAAATTGGGTATACATGTTATAAACCACCATTGTAAGACCGGTATTGATTTTGATGTTTATAGGACTTATAGTTTTTCTACAGGGCTACGACAAAGATTTCTTTTACATTATGGCCTATGGGGAGAAATTCTTGAAAGTGCGCTAGCGTTTAAACGGTACATTCGATCGAGCTTCAATTTGGTATATATGTTTGAATTATTCATCGATTAAAATTTATTTAAATGCTTGGTAATGATCTTAATCGTAAGTGTTCGGAAAGTCGAGTGGAGTCACTCCAGATTTTTTTCTAGATAAAATTCATTCAGCAGTACGCAAGAAATCTGAACCCGAAATTTATCCCGATGATTGTAATAAATAGGTAAGAGTAATCCAACGAAACATAAATCTTTATTTCCAGAGACTACAAAATCCTGCTTACGACTAATTTTTCATTATCTTCACTAACCCATTCAGCCAGGGACAGCCATAGACTGGGGGGGGCGGCGGTTGTACCACTGATGCAATTTATCCGGAACACGGCTTCTGAGGAAGGCCTCCTCAAAGAAAGTTTCATATCAAATGCAGAAAAAAATTCACGATAAAGTATATTAGTTGATTCGTGCCTTAAAAAAAAAAAAAAGATTAATACAATATTCTAGAATCTTCTGTTCAACTTTTTAATTTAGAACTATTTTCTATAGGGCTTCGTAGTTGTCTAGCGTCTCTCTCATTAACGCTAAATAAAAATATAGCTTTCAACCAGTGCGTGCGCAAAACTTCTGTTTCCAAGAATATAGACTGCAATCACAAATTTTAAAATAAAGATTCAAACTACTATAACTCTTTTACGTATTATTACCATGCCTTTTTAAAATTGTTGATTACTTAAGATTACTCTTATAAGATTATTTTTTAAGTTCCAAAATTAACATAGGTCTATAATCTTTACAGTGTAGTACAGCGTTTGAGACATCATAAAATGTTTGGAGTCCCTAATGCAAGTGCAGTTAGTTTTAAAGTACAGTCGGTCATAAACCAAAGCTTGTTTCTTAATTAATGCTCTTTAGGGCAAATTACTAATTTAATAAAATCAGTTTTGCGTGGCATTTCCAAGTATTTTCTTTAAATCTCCTAGAGTCAGTGGTTCTGAAAAGCAAGAGTGCGAAGCTGTAAAAACTCCCAGAAGTCTTGAGTCCATCCTAAGTAAAATGTCATATTTTAAAAATTTGATTCCAACAGTCATTCTGATTATGACTCCAGCTCCGTCTGTGATTTTTACTTGAGTTACGTTTAAGATTCTACAAAGTTTTTAAAAAGGAGAATTAGGTTTTTAAAATTTCAAATTCATCTCAACATGCGAACCCAGATTCCTATCGTATTGATCGAATATGTTCTTGCACTCATTAAATTTAAAGCAAATTATTTCAAGAAATTTGCAATCGCTGTAGAACTCCACTTATGAAATTTTGATACTATATTTTCTGTAGACACTCAACATTAGTAATTGCTTTATTTTAAGGTCTTTGAGAGATTTACTGAGAGTTCAGTATTTTTTACATGAATAAAGCCACGATGAATATCTTGGGACTGATTTGTGTTAATACAATCATATTTTAAATTGAACTTAATGTATAGAAGAACAATGATAACTATGTGTTTGTTTTTACATAATACAATGAACATAAGTTTTATTTTAAAACAATTTCCTGTTTTATATCTTTGTTACATGAAAATCTATTGCCTCTATTGGCATAGTTGAAATGTGCACGCGATACATATTTTTGACAAATAAATTTCACTTTAGAAATATTCTATTTCAATTTTGAAAATAAATGGCATACAAATCCAAATGTTGTTTAAGAAAAGACTGAAAGATTTTTTTTAAAACTTAAGAATTTAAGTTTCATTCTGCAAATTATAAATGAATGAATATCTCAGGCCAACCCATACTACTTCAATAGAAGTTTAAAAATAAACATGAAACATTTTTTTACTTTCGGTTTTATTATATGTTTAATAAAATTTGACGAGTTTGGTAATTTTGAATGTCTTGGACTGCGAGTAAGTATAGACTAAATGTTTACACTGTATATTTACTTCAAAATATTTTTTATAACTAAGGAAATGCTTACTTATCATAAGCTTTAAAAAATAAATTCTTTAATGGTCTTGCAAAATTTTTAAAGGTTTTTCGTTTATATAATACAAGGACTCTAAAACGCTTGTTTTTTTATTACTATAGGGATTATACTGGTGTTTCATTAGAATAACAGATAAAGAAAACACGAAACTGACATAATAGCAAAATACAGAAGTACAAGAAACTAAGAGACTGGCAAAAATATCAAAAAATAAAAGTTAGCTACAGTACGCAAATTTGTAACACTTTGAATAAGTAATTGAATGCATAAAGTACCACTAACATATTTTACAACGCTTGGAACTAGTACTATTAAACTAATAAAAAATATTAATGATCTAGAAAAAGAAAAAATATGTTCCCACAAAATAAGGTATATCACTAATAGTAATGCTAATGAGGTAAGAGAATGCATATTTAAACTAATGAGACAACTATAAAGTTACTCTTAACACATAAAATTTAATTTGAAACGATAGTAGAAGATTGTAACCTCTGACAGTTAAGTTATGAGAGAGAGTAAAAGGGAAAAAATATGAGATAATTAAGCAAGTAGTTGAAGACACGAAAAGACTTTTTTACTGTCCAAAATTCCTTCTTAAGGGAGATTTAAAAGATAAGCCGAGTTCGTTAAATGTCTCGTTGTAATATATGCTTAATAATACATGCTTGTTTCGTATAGATTAAACACAAAACTGAATAACTCTAGCATTCTTATAACAGGAAAAAGTTGATATTTATTCAATAGTACGAAACAAACTGAACCCGAATTAATCTGAGTATTATACTCCTACATGTGCAAGAGTAATCCAACAAAACACAAAACTTTATTTCCGGAGATTACAGAATCGTACTGATTATATTTTCATTGTCTTCGTTTTCCTATACATCCAGGTACGGCCGCAAAAGGGAGGGGGTGAGGCTTCAGAGGGGCCCTCCTCAAAGGTAGTTTCATTTATGCGTGCATAAAACGGATTTCACTAAACAAATAAAAAAAAATTCAAGATTAAGTATATTATTTGATTCTCAGCCTTTGCTTTTTAAAAACTAAAAAAATAATTTATAAAAGATGGTCTAGCCTTTTATATAAGACATTTTAGTGTAGGACTATTTTCTACAGGACTTAGTAACTCTAAATTGTCTCTTTCAAAGTGCTAAATAAAAATATAGCTTTCAATCAGTGCGTGTGTAAAAATTCTGCTTCCACGAACACAGACCACAAACACAAAATTTGAACTAAAGACTCGTACTGCTCCTTACATAACCTCTTTTTGTGTTATTACCATATCTTGTTAAAGTCTGATCCTTTGCGGAAATGTCGGATTTGTGCATAGAGCTTTGAAATCAGAAAAGCTCAAGGAAAATCTCCTCTGTTGTCAAAACCTCTTATCAAAATTACTGATCATCCTTTCAAAAAAGAAACAGGATTATTTGATAACTGGATAGTGACTTTCTTGACAGATGAGTTGTGAGATTTAGAATAACCGCTTGAGGTTTCGAAATTCTATTTTGAATTCTAATAAAAGCTTTATAATATTTTTTTGTAGTATATCAATATTTTCATATAATTATAATTATCATATTTTCCGCCCCAGAATAAATTTATAATCTAATGAGCGGTGGTAACCAGTTGATTAGTGTAAAAGCAGGTATTTCGCGAAATATGTGTTTGTGGAACGAGCCAGGCAACTACAGGCAACTACAGGCATAACACAGTCAATTCGAAAAAATGAAATTAGCTCAATGTTTATGGGGAATATATAAATTCCAGGTGTATGATAAGTAATCATTAGAAAGGTTTTAAAGACAGTCTTGGTCTGCTCATATTGATACCAAAAAACTAATTGCATTATTTTTCGGGCACACCTTGTAATAGTAATTACCTCCAATGGTTTTATAAGGTACACAAATCTTCAAAGAACAAGGCATTCATAATTCGATCCTACGATAACAACATCCGTAGTTAAGGACTTGTTCTGTCGTTATTTCAGTTTGAACTACATGCACATACCTTTTTTTAATCTTTTTAATATAATGGTAAATCAACGTTGAATCAATCGCCAATAAATTATTTCATTCAAGTTTCAGCATCATACATCTTTACAAGCTTCTCCACAACAACAATATCATAGGATTTATTTAACAATCGCTATTTTTCAATGCTTATCTGAAATATCTACATTAAATTTTGTTTAATGTTCGTAAATTTTATCAAAGGCATTTCCTCTTTTTATTTACAAAGCAAAAAGTCCGTTTTTCTAAGAAACATTAAACTTAGCAACAACTTATTCCTTGAAATGTATCATTGTGTACTCTACTTTCTTTGTAATATTTATGTAAACACTATTCCAGATATATGTTTGTAAATCAAAAGAATAATATGCGCAAGAATAAGTCTTCCGTTAAAGATTCTCATCATTCATTCAGTATTTGTGTTTACTTAAGAAACATACTTTTTTGTTCAAGTGAGTATAGTGTTAGCAGTGTATTCCATTCTGGTAAACAGAAAAACATTTCAAAGGTACGTCAAAAGTCAGAAAAGTCAGATCTTCTTTCAAAATTATTTTATAAATTTGTAGGAGAAGAAATACAAATTTTGTAGGAGGGGCAGTTCCCAGGCCCCTGGACTACTTTAAAGTCGATTTAAAATACTAGAATGTTTTTCCTTTTGTAATAATCACTCAAACTGTATAGAAATCATAACAATATAATTTCATTATTAGTAACTAAATTATAATCTGCAGAGTTTGTTTCTTGAAGCTAAAGAAAGCATACGAATAAACTAAAAACAGTTTTCGTCAGTCATGACTTGACTGTGTAACAGAAAGACACTAAACGATTTTAAACAATGTATTATTTTTATAGAAATTGCACCTCACTATCAAAAATAGATATCACAAACTGTTTAAGCTCAAAAAAACGCACATTAGAATCATGTTATAGAATCATAGCATTGTCAAAATCGTAAACAGAAGTCTATAGTACAGGAATAAAGTAAAATGTTTATAATTAAAACAAAAATTTTCACTTTTTAAAAGTTGTAGATTTAATCCGTCTTATTCATCCTATTTCAGTTTCCATGAAAGAAGAAAACACTATCAACTGCTGTAGAAAAACTTGACCAGATTACAATCGAATCAAAAATTTATTAATGGGGAGGTAATATTTTACGATTGCTTAGAGATAGAATCGCTGGATTATTGTTTCTAAGCAGGTGCTTTAAAAAATAGCTTATTTAAGATTTTGGTTCTATATTTACTTTTTAATAGATCTGAATGATTTATCGTCATTAAATATTGATATCTCTGTATAGCTGTACCATAGTAGCAGGACAAGTTCTTCTGCGGACAAAGCAGCAAGCAGATATTTCTTCTTGCACTATAAACAGCAGTGATATTTTTTAATTTACTAGCAAATTCAGCACTTGTTAGATCCTTACACGAACTCGAATTCTACAATGTAAATTGCTCTTTAGTAAATACCGTCCTCTAATTAAACTTCGCATACATACAGCTTTAAAACTTAAGTTTGTTTTGGTCATAGTTATGTATACAAATTTAACCATATTTTGTTGAAAAATCAATTCTTTCTTTTGCCTTTCAACTGAAAATGTGTACATTTTTTTAAAACTTCGTAAACTTTAAAATTATTTGAAAAAGAAAATGTTATTGCCACATAGTGTAGCTGAAAAGCATTTTAAAAAATTGACAGCCAAATAAAACATAAATAATTCAAATGTTTTTTCCTTTGTGGATACATGTAAGAATAGCTAAAGCATTATTTTATCCTGAAAAGAAATACTTTCAACAATTCATAAGATAGGATATTTCAATGAAGCCTTTTCTTCAAATAACCAGCTGCGGATAATAATAATAAAAAAAAATTTCAATCTTTCTCTCTTCCTTCAAAGATGAAAGACTCCTGTGAATTTGCACTTAAAAAGACCTTGTTAGCAACCACGACTTGATTCAAAATCTTGAAACTCTGGTAGAATTCTTTTTGACAGGCACTGAGAGAATTTCAAGAGCGACAATTTAGTTTTTCTGCACGAAGGTTTACGTAAATCTTCACCTTTTATTCGGATTTTATTAATGCTGCAAATAAATTTCATACAAAGTACATAGAACTTTTTTTTCGTAAACTCGGTTATATGCGTAATTTGAAATACTCTTTTTCGGTGCATAATATTTCTTATTAAAAATAATGATTCCTTTTACCTGCAAGTTGTTTTTCAGCATTAATACATTACAGATTTTTTTTCAAGAGATGTAAGAAATAAACTTCTTGAAGAAACGTGTCTACAACAGTACATAGTTATTGAAAATAGGAAAATCCTATTTTACTTTAACTGAAGCATTTACATAACCTCTTTTGCAGAAATTTACCCAGTGCTGTGTATTTACGTTGTTATTGCTGTTGTTTTTCGATACTATTCATACGTTTGATAAATTTAGTCAGCTTCTTTATGCATAATATTAAATTAATTTATTTATCTATCTGACTGAAAATAGACCATAGAAATGTGATTTAAAATTATTTATGTAGTAACAAGTTTACTCGTATTATACAGTGTGTCCCAAAACGCTGATAACACGCCTTAATCCTTTATCTGTTTGAGATAAGTGGGCGCTGTAAATTGAAAGAATGTTCAAAATAAAGTAGGAAGAAAGACTGTGTTAATGAAAAATTCATCTCGTTAATTTTCAAAAAGTTATACTTTTTAAATTTGAATACGGCCCCGCGCGGAAAATTTCCAGTTAGTAAAATGTGCTCCTGACACTAATGAGGTGATGTAAAAAAATTGAGCATTATAACCTAAGAAATGTCAGGGATATGAAGATAAATATATACTGACTTAAACCGTTGTTCAATATGGCTCTCGAAGGGAAGAAATCACGTCAGATGCTCCATTTAAGAGACCATGCAGAAATTACGAAAGAAAATAATTTTTACACTCTAGCTTTAAGCGTTCGTCTTCAAATTCATGTAAATCTCTTGATCATCTTTGTTTAAAGATTTCTCAGAGACGTTTTATAATAAAAGGCTGCAATTTTGTACACCACCTCTTTAAGTATGGGTAACATTTTAGTAACTGGGAATTTGTTTTGTACAGAGGTCTTACACAAATTTAAAAAGTATATCTTTTTGAAAATTAACAGAAGGATTTTTTTCTTATCGTTGTTTCTTTCCTACCTTATTCTGAACATTTTTTCAACTTTCATTGCCTACTTATATCTAATAGGTAAATAATTAAAGCGTGTTACCACCTTCTTGGGACACCCTGTATATTATCTGTGTATAACTTTCTCGTATTCTTTCTTTTAAATCTTCGGGTAAAACAACAATGTCCATATGATATGCAAGTAGCAAAAATTCCAATAAACATTGTTTATCGTTATCAATAAATAATTCCTAAATGCACCAAAAAGTGCTTAACTCATTAATATTGGTTCTTTTTATTTAAAACAAAATGTATATAGTCTAATTTTTATACATAGATGCATTTAAATCCACCCACACCGAGAATGCTGATCCACCTCTGTACTTAAGACACAAATAAAAAACTCTTGACATTCGCCACAAACTGTCTATACTTACACGTCTCCGTGCAAACACGCGCATTTCTGCTAGCTTCCACATTTCTGTAACCGATTTCTGAAAAGGTAAAAAGTTACAGTTTTTCTAATTGTTTGAGGGCAGGATTTTCCAGTACATCTGTCAAGGGAAATCTGACAGACGAGCTTCCTCAGTAACATCCCGATATCAAAACACTTAAAAATAAGTGTGCTTTCTTCAACATGTCGACAGATTTCGGACGAAGTCGTTTTTGCCGCTTGATTTCACCCATATTTTAGCATAGAAATCAACCATGGAGCCACGTACCCGAAACTTTTGGAGAGTAGGAGAGGCGAGAGATTGATTACGAAGAAAAGAATAATAATAAAATATGTAAATAAATAAATAACTGAAACGTGATCTTTTCACATCTGCCAGTTAGCCAAAATTTACTGCAGTAAATTCATTTACTAAATACGGATTTTTTTTTTCGTCTCCCTTCTACACACAAATTCTTTTATACTTGAGTTCAGATTGATTTTTGCACTGTTCGACTTATGAACATGAAGGAGTAGCAAATGTGTTAAGCGTTTCATGCTCTTGTGCAAATATGCTTTAACTTATCTAAGAGCGCTGTTAAGATTTTTCAGCTGAAGCTGCTGTAGCAGATACAACTGATATCAATTTCAGATGTTTGAACACTTCATTCATGAGCTCATTAACTGCATTTGACTCTACCGCCAAGTTCTGGAATGATGGCATCAATTTTTAGGTATTAGAAAATAAAGCTTCAAATATGCACTGCAATTTAGCCACCAATTGATATCAGAAGGCAAAGTTGTTTTGTCAGAACAGTTTTAAAATCACTTTGGAGCTGAAGTTAAAACTAGAATAATGTTTTAACTTTAGAAAAGAACTATTGCATAGTTTTGCTCCCTCTCCTCATATACACAGAAGACGAACCCCCTCCTCCACCCTCAGGCATGTGCACTTGTTAGCACATGCCTGAACCATGAACTTAAAATGTAAGTTACAGATTTTGTGGTGTAGCAGAACATGTAAATGAGATATAGTCACTCTGGAATCTATATGAATCAAAAAGTCTTGGAAGATGCCAGATGAAACACGATATTCAATGCTTTTGAAACACGAGTCTGTCAATGGTTTGACATTTGTACTATGCATGAAACAACAGCTCAGTATATACAGGGTGGCCATAATTAAACTGCAAGTGTTCAAGGGGTACTGGAGAGGAAACTACCAGGAATATTCCAGTGAAACTTGGTATCTACACGTTTCAGAACATGCGCAAGTCAAATATGAAATTTAAAAAATCGCCATTTTCACCCGATAGATGGCGCTATATCGTGTTTCAATGCTTATGGACGTCTTATATGCAAATTTTAAGCCCATCGTACAGTGTAAAAACAAGACCACATTGAGTAATGGTCAATCATGACTCTGAATAAGAAGGAACGTGCATTGTTAGTGAAGATATTCAATCAGAATTGTAGCAATTATTCAGCTACTCTGAAAGAATTCCGACGTATGAAACGATTAAGAAGAGGTCCAATGAGAATAAATAATGGTTTAATTGTTTTCCAAAGCATCTTTATGAATTACTTAATTTGTGATCTTAATTTACGCCAATTTTTGATTACATGTTACTGTAAAAATTTATGAAAATTCCATACAATTCGCTTCAGTAATTAAACTGTAAATGATGTTTTATATTGTTTATATGCCTCTTAGAATGTCACTATGCTCTGTCTATCGGTTTTGGAAGTTGTATATGCCACCAGTGAGCTTTGAAATACGATAAAAGCCATCTATCGGGTGAAAATGACGATTTTTTTTGCATATTTGACTTGCGCATGTTCTGAAACGTGTAGATACCAAATTTCACTGGAATATCCTCGGTAGTTTTCTCTCCAGCACCCCTTGAACACTTGCAGTTTAATTATGGCCACCCTGTACATATGATTGCTTTACAGATTATATTAATTTTTAAAATATGCAAAATATTAATGAAGAAATATAATTTTTTAATTTGTTTTTTGTGTCTTTAAAACAATCAAATATAGAAAACTTTGATTGTTATACTAAAATATGATTATCTAGCTATGCTTGTAAATCTAAATTTTCAAGTAATTTACATATAAAAATCCCTCAGAAATATTCCGACATTCTATCATAATTTAGATAGTTAGTTATCAAAGAGATCTCTCGATATGTTTTAGTTTTTTCGAAAAACATTTTTTTAAATGCTAGATGACATTTATAATTGTAAAGCGTTGCTTTAGTAACTTAAAAAGTGTCACCCTTGAACATAGCTTTTAAAAGTTAAAATACATTTATATGTATGTTTTATGTTTCTATTGGCCCAAATTTATGTCAAAGTAATATGACTGCATGTAACTATTCTTGCGTACGACCAACATAAAACTGAGTAATATAATAGTTTAATGCTGTGTAAGAAACAGGAATGGCCTTCAAAATGTTACTAAACTTTTTAAACAGCCCTTAGAATCTCAGCGAAATTACATGCTCAGAACAATGAAAAATGCTACTGAGCATTTTAAATGGCCCTTAGAATCTCTAAAAAGCAATTGGATTCTTAGAACAAGGTAAAATAGTTTTTTTTTTATTCTTACTCAAACTCTCATTATGCTTTTGAAAGGCTCAAAGTTAAAAATCAATATGATGCATTAAGAAGGAACTGATGTATGGGGGGGGGGATTATAAACAATGTTCTCATGCAAATGCATTATTTAATCCATTGTAAGTCAATTGGGAGAGCGCTTTGATTTTGGAAAATGCGTTGAGCTAATATGCGCCATGACTTAGCTCGCAGATAATTCTACTGTTCTTCAAAATAATACTATATGATGATAAGGTATTCAAATACTTTCCTCAAAATTTATGTTTAAAATACAGTATTAGCGTTTAGCAAATTGCATTTATTACACAAACAGTTCAATTTTATTTTTTAAAGTCTCTTTTGTAAAGCAAAATACCTGATAACGTATAAAATATTCTTGAAGTTGTGAAGTCAATAGTATTAACTGGAAATGGCGATTTCTAATAATACGTGCTTTCAAAGGAACAGAAATGATCAAGTAAATGCAATTCAGGTTTCTAAAAGTGAGGTTTTTGAGATACAATTATGAATTACCAAAACAAAAATTATAATTTTAGGCAGAAAACAGGATATTCTAATGCGAAAAGTGTGAATTGTCTCTTCTAAGGAGTGGCATAAAAGACTATGAGAAATTTTACATGAGCAAAAATTAATAAAAAATTTTAATTAATAAATTACCAAACTATTCTATATTTTGCACAAATTATACGACTAGTGATATCACAACAAAAAAATGACATTAACAGTCTTTAACCAGAAACTCGAAGAGAAAAAAAAGAACATTTGTTTTTCCTCGGGCTTGTAGCTTTACATGATGTCTTTAGATACCATATCTGTAGCAAATTTATATTTTTATATTTTCTCTAGAATTAAGCCACATTTTACATCCGGTCAATATTTTTATATGGGAGTATAAGAACTTAGTAAGTGCCGGAAAATTCAGTGGCTATGAACGATAATTATAAGTCATAACTGCGGAGCTGAAGAAGTGAACATATTGCAATTTAAAGTAAAGCCTATACATAATTAAAAATTGTAATTTATTTAGTCAGTTCTGTTTAAATGCAAATATGAAATTTAGAGAAATTCAAAACTCATTACAGAAATTTAATATTCTTTCATTACCGTAACACCCCTCATGCAAATATTTAAATTTCGGCAGCTTTCACATGTTAATTGCTTGTAACATGTTTAATCATGTGATATTTTCAATAATAAAGCTAAATCCTCAAAGCTGGCCATAATTAAAAAATTTTCACAGTTATAAATTATTAACTTATTTTGAAAGTGAGTGTAAAGCAAAGCTTTTAGCTATCTTATGAACATAAAACTCTCGTTTTACGTGTTTTGGAAGCTTATTAAATATTTGCTTATCAGATGTTAAACCTGTAGATAAAGAGTACACTCATGCATAACAGTTTGCAAATTTAATGAAATTCATGAACTTTCTATTTAGATTTCCTAAGTCAAACAGCACGAAATAATTATATTTCAGTATTAAAAACTACATTCACGCTAAAAATGTTATATCTTAATACTTTTCGTAAAACGTGTATTGGATATCTTCTTATTAATAAATGAATTTCAATTTCATAATGGATTCTATTCGAATTTCATAATGGATTCGTTTATATATATATTAAATTTTAGATCTTCGAAAGATATTCGGCATTTTAGTTTTGCAAATTTAGTCAGGCTTATTTGTCTGTACAACAGTTTTATTCTACTTGGAGTTCTATTTATGAGAGGTTTAAATTTAATGCCCATTTTTAAAATATTTATGCCCCGCTCAAAATATCTAGCCTTTTACATAATTTAATGTGCAAAAATACATAATATCGTGACTTCCATTAAATACGTGGAGGCTGACAAAGACGAAATAATAATTTTCTTTTCCATTTTAACACTGTTATTGCGAATTCACAAATATTTTTCACTCTATTTTGGTGTATTTGATTAGTTAAAGCAGCTCAGGAGAAAATTTTATTTAGTGAAATAATTTAATACCACATGTGCTAAACATTTTCTAATCGTCACCGTACTCTGTACTCTGAACTAATTTGTGCTACAATATGCACACTAAATATTAAATTTAAATTAACCTTCCCTCATTGGATTTCAGATCTAAAGAAGCATTTTCCTATTCCTGAAAATTAATTCATGGTCTATGATGAATTTGAAAATGTAATATGTATTTTGTGACAGTAAGCAGTTTCATGTTTGATCCACAGGTGATTGTACAAGTGATACCCAGTTCACCAATCTTCCGTTTTTCATGCAATATACTCGAGTTTTAAATTTAAAAACACTCTCTCACACTACAGTTATAAAATCTATTGCTGTAATGTTCTTAAGATAAATAGCTGTTTAAAATGAATTGTTAAAAATACGTTTGAAATGGTTTGAAAAACAGTTTTAAAACCTTAAATCGAAAGCAGTTTTACAATCTTTCTCGCTAACGAGCGAATAAAACCACAATGAATAATCAGGACCATTACTATGATATTTTTTTACGTGCGGGGTAGAGGTCCTTAAATTGTCATGTCAAATATTGGTTTTTACCAACTTATTTAAAAATTTTGCGTGCTGGGTTTGTGTAAATTTGTCACGTGTAACATGAATGGAAATGATATAATTTTCATTTTAAAATTTGCGAGTTGGGTTTTATGTAAATTTGCCAAGTGTACCAGAAATAGAAATGATATCACAGTTTTCATTTTAAAATTTGCAACTAAATTTGTAACTTTGACAAATGTACTTGGTTTTGATTGAAGGAAAAGATTCACAAGCTTCCAACCAATTTTTTAAAATTCTTTCTAGTCTGCCGCAATTAGAAAATGTAATATTGCTTCTGTTAAGGCAAAAAAGAATGTAAGAAAGTGAATAAAACTATCTATATATATGGTATACATATATTATTTTTATACATGTTTTTCTTTCGTCAACTAAATTGAGAGAACGGCTGGGTATAAAAACTCGGTTGAGGTGTCTGAAGAAAGGTCCCGGCCCGTAGATGTCCCATCAAACGAGAAAATCAGAAAAAGTCGAACGGTTTAGGCGTGGCGGAACGGCAAAAGTGCAAATTTTCGCCATAGAAATAACATTGTGGTTTATTAACCCCATTGTTGGCAGACGATTGATATGCATAAGCTCCGTAAGGTTTGATTTATTTGGAAAAATATTTGTTAGAAATTGCATCCGTTTCTAAATGTTGTGTGGCAAATGTGGCAACAGTGTGTAGTGATAATAAATGTGTTGTTCTAAATAAGGATTAGAATAAGAGCAAGTAGGATTTTAAAAAAAGAAATGAAAACCGACTTCGAATTACTTAACCATAAAGAAAAATTAATCGCATTCTAAATTAAGAGGCCAAATTCTCAAGAAGTATAGCAGATATTGCCAAACTGAGTTCTGTCTTGGAGACTTATTTTTTGACGACAAACTTGGCGATAACTCACCCAAACTGGTAATATTTCGCCATAGAAATAACATTGTGGTTTATTAAATACATCTGGAAATCATAAAAGCTTACATTATTTTGGCGCTTTATCGCTTATTTCCTTAATTTTTTCTATATATTAATTTGAAAGATGTTTTTCCGGTATCCACTAAATTGAAAGAACAGCTTTGTGTAAAAATTTGGTTGAGAGGTCTAAAAAAAGGTCTTGGTCTGTAGATGTGTCATCTAAAGAGAAAAATTTTAAAGTCGAAGGCATCAGGCGTAGCGGAACTTCAAATGTGCAATTTCTCGCCATAGAAATAACATTGTGGTTTATTAAATACATTTTGCTGTCATAAAAAGCCTTCTTTATATTAGCGCTTTATTGCTTATTAGCACTAGGGTGCTATTTCGTTCACGCCCAGACTTTGGCTACTCGATTCTGTCGAAATGATTTGTAGACAGGCTTTGTAGAGATGAACTGTCACGGTGGAAATCTTTTTAAATGTGTTTGCCACATAACGCGGAAGGGGGGGGGGAGACTAAGTCTGACAAGATTTGCGATTTTTGATAATTGATCGCCAAGTTTGCGGCAAAAAAAAAAAACTTAAAAACCGAACCATGCCTGGCGATGGTTGTAAAATAGCTTTAGTAGGCAAATTTAATATAGATATTAATTTCAAAGATGTGTTTTATGCAACGAGAAGGACAAATATAGCACACTCATGGATTATGATGCTCATTCCGAAAAGTATTTAAAATGGTGAAGTATAGTTGGAATATGCTTGGCGAAGATTGTAAAACAGTTTTAGCAGCTCTAGATTTCGTTTCCAAAGAAGTGTTTTGGGGAACGAGGAAGAAAAATACGGCACGGCCATGAATAATGATACACTTTTCAATTTAATGAAACAAGGAAGAAAAATAGGGACGGCGCATGGATTATGATACGCTTTTAATATACAGCACTTTAGTGAGTATTTAAAAGGTGAAAGTGTTTCAGATTTTTTTCAAACTTTTCTCCATACAAATACATTGTGGTTTGTTAACGACATTGACGGCAGTTATAAACTCCTTCTTTAATTAGCGATTTATCTTTTATTTCTTTAATTTTTCAGTTTTCTGTCTGATACTGGATCTTTACCATCGAGGGCAGCTTGAGAAAAGGCAAATAAAGCAGGGAGCGCGCGATCGCCATTTGGCGTATTAGATTTTTTTGTCTCTTGCAGAATTCCGAAATTTTTCACTATTTTCGCTACATACTTTTGGCGTTTACCTTTCTGCGCCCGTATTTTCTCATGAATGTTGTATGTCACACTTTCAATGGTTAGATCAAAGAATGCAGTGGCAGTCAAGATCATTTAGGAGAATTCACCTGGACGTTTCGTGGTCGATTACTTTACCCAAAATATCTTCTTCAACGAAATGCTGAATTTGAATTTGTAACTGTATTTGCTCATTCGTTATTTAATCTACTCTTCTTTTTTTTTACTTAATAAAGATAGTTAAAAACAAATTTTAAAGATTTCAATCATTTCATTGTCATTGTACAGTTGCTAAGAACTGGCGTGAAACCTTTTGTTTACTTTCGTGTAACAAGTCGTGTTCCGTCCGCGTCGCTCTTTGATTTTTCCTGTTAGTTTTGTTAAAGACCTTGGTGACATTCTTGATCGTTCCCATTTATTTTTTAATATTACAGTCGTCGAATATTACAGTTTAATATTACAGTCGTCAATTGACCGTCGAATTCAACGGGTTCCAGCTAGTTCCCTATTAAGTTAGAAGTTCGCTAATTCTGTCCAAACTAAAAAGTTTTGTTATTTTATTTTTCACCAGTTTTTACCATCTAGGTTCCTAATTTTGCCAAATGTAACAGAATGTACCAATGTTATAGGGGGAGACTATCCGCCCTATCCCTCCCTCTTAGCAAGGGCCCTGTAAATAATTTATTGTAGACTATTTTAATAATTACTTTGTCCAAAAACTTTTAGTTATGAACATCAAAAACACATTGATTCGTTTTTCATATAAATTCCGTCAGTTACGTATGAGCATGAGAATTTACTTCTTATGAATATTCTAAAAACATAGCCCAATACGAGTGCAATATCCCACTGCTCGCAGTGTTACCTCCTACCGAATCCACATGGTATTTAAATATGTTACTTTAAGCATTAAATTAGGCACTACCAGCGTAAAGCACTTTAATAACGTTGCCATTTCCTTTTTAAAAATAAAAGTAAGCGCCATTTTTATTCTAGTTTGTAAAACAACGTTTCTTAAGAAAATGAATGAAAATATAAATTATTTAATTAAATACCTCATGTTCAGTTCATAAAAGACTTCTTTCAAATCAACATCTAAGAACTGAAGGAATTCAGTTTCTTTATGCTTAGAAGGTAATTAACATGGCTTTCTATATTCTAATTAGTTTCCATTTCTTTAAGTTCGCATCCTAAATATGAGAGAGTAATCCCGCGCATTGGAAGGAAAGATTATTTTTAGTTTTATCACATTACGTAAACTTAATATTTTCTTTATGTAGTCTTCGAAATCAGTTTAATATTTTAGCTTTACGGAGCTAAACTTAAAATCTTTTGGACGTTAATTATTTTTTTAATTACATATATATAATGTGTGTTTGTTTAATTTATAAACTTTTTTAGAAATATATAAATAAATAGCAAAAAAGCCTTTACTTGATCGTTTATCATAAAAAAATATATAAGTTTTAACACTTAAACGTAAATTTAGGGTTCGAACGACTTTATCATGGGTATTAATGGTTTGTTTCGTGTAGATTCTCTCTTTTTTTCGTGTAGATTGTTTCGTGTAGATTTCCTATTTTTTATTTATTTATCAATTTTATTAAAGTTTAAAAGTGATATCATACACTCAAGCGCAATCAAGTTCAGTATCAACCCTCCTGAGAAATTACGCAATCCAAAAATCCATTCCTGGTGTGTGTGCTTTATGAAAATTATTTAGCAGCTATCAGTACCCGACAGGTAACATGCTAATTCTTATGGAATTTTAGAAATTCAATAAGTTTTGTGCTTGTCAAATCTAATACAAGAAGATTTCACTCATAGAACCTCGTTAAGTGGCCAGATTTAATCAGGAATATAATTTGTAAACTGCGCATTTAATATATTAGCAATGTAAAACAGAAGTTTAGAAAACAAAAATTAGAACTCTAACTAATAGTATTTCAAAAGACTTTAAAACTGAAGAGTTCATAAATGCTGAAAGGTTTTAATTCACTTGTTAAAGATTAAAAAAATTAGTCAACAAAATTTTTAAAGTTTTCTTAAATTATAATATCTTTCTACTATATCATTTTATTGAAAATCTTTAATAGCGGAAACGAGTTCATAAAACTGTACAAGAGATTTTTTTTTACCATTTTAATTAAATTTTAAATGAGCTTTTATCTTAAAATATTTTTTTTTCGCTTTATATAAACGAGTTCATAAAGCTGTATAATATGGAGATTTTTTTTTACTTTTTAATTAAATTTCAAATGAGTTTTTATCTTAAAACTTTTTTCGCTTTATAGATATATATATATATATAGATATATAGATAGATAGATAGATAGATTCTTTTTCCTCTTTTTTTTTCCCTCTCGCTTCAATATCCTCAATCTTATAATATTTTTCTTATCCATTTTCATATTCTCTTGATTCAAAAATACGTTAAACACGAATAAAAAAAAAGTAAAAAGAAGTAAAATAAAAGATTCTTTTCCTTCAAACAAAATCCCATCATCACCTAAGAAGTTGCATTTAGCTTTAAGATAGCCTACCGCAGAAAAATCCCATTTCTTTTAGCATCTCTAATACTGCTTGTGTACACTTACTTTATCGAAAAAATGTTTGAAATCTTCCCCTTCCTCTGCTCGTTTTTCAAGACTCCTATCGGAATCTTACAAGCACCATTAGAATTTTTCAGATATTTGCCAAATGAAATAACACACTACATGCAAAGCAACCGATAACGCACATAACATCTGGGAAAATTAGTTTTTCTCGTGACGATTATTTACTTATTTCTCTATATTTATTTTTCATAACATACATAAAAGACTTGAAGCCCGAAGTACCAGTTTAAATATTGTAAAAATAATATACTATAAGGGAAGAAATTTTTCTACATATATTTATATATTTTTTTTTCTTTTCTTTTGCCCATTGCATCTAAGTGTTCTTAACTGTCATAGCTTGGTATTTTATTCAATGGCTGAAAATGTGATGTGTGAAAAATAATAAATTATTTAATCTTACAATAGCATAATCAAAAGATAAATATCTCTATTTTTTATATCGGCTTTGAGTTAAGTGAATCGGTTTCAATATGCTTTTTTTTTTTTTCTAGGAATAAATTTTGATAAAGTGCATGAATATAACAGTAAACAATGATACAGTACTCACCAGCTTGCATGAGATAAAAAGTATTTGAATGTTGAGGAAAAATATTTCAGTATTTATTGTAAAAGTCAAGCATTTCACATTACTTAATCCTTTGTTACATACAAAGAACCTGGAGAAGTTTAAAGAAAATGTTTGCATTTTTCCCATTTGAAATAGCCACAGTAATAATTTAAAAAAATTAATTTTACTCAAATTTTGTTTTAATTTGTGGAGAATGACTATCTTTCGTCTCCAGTGTTTGTGCACCAGTTCAACTGAATATCCAGAGGTGACGTCGGAATCTACTCTAGCGGAGTTCCGGATGTCTTCCCGTGTCCTTAGTTCCTGAGGACTTTAGCTGAGCGCCGCCTCACTCCCAGTACTGTTCAGACAATATGCAAATACTGTGCCAGGAGAGTATAAGAAGCTCGCACGTACAGCGCTCGCAGCAGCAAAGCGATTTTCGTCAGCTCCACAGTTTTGTATTGCGCTAGCGGAGGTGAAGTGTTTACGTGTGGCCTTACGTGCAGCAGCCTTACTTTGACGGCTCTTGCACCTGAAGCATTGTACATCACGAGATGTAAATTCTAGTTAATTTTTAAGTATTTAATAGCAGTTAAATTTGTTATTGTTTCTTTCGTCTTTCAGTGAAACTGGTGTGACTGCGATCGACTTTGAAGTAGAAACCTTCTGATACAGTACAGAAGAGGCTTCCGTTAAGTTACATTCGGGAGCCTCTTCAAATGGTGACTTTTTGGACTCTGAATTACTTCTGACAGCTGTTGACGAGTGTTCCTGAGATCTGGTGTTTCAAGAATATATCCTCCGAGGTTTTGGACTTTTCAATTAAAGTAATAGTTAAGCACGCATCTTGCTTAAGTCATCTTGTTCACATGAAAGCTGTCAAGACGAATGAAGAGCAGTAATATGCGAACGTGAAGTCTGTGAACCTGAGTGAAAGTTCTGGAAATTGAACTGCAACTACCCGACTCCTGCACTGTGTCACGGCGCCCTAGTGTTGTGGTGAAGTAAATTACTTTGAGAATGAGATATTTCAGACAGGTTCGGCAATTCGAATACATGCTTATACACCTTATATGGTTTTGAAGCACGTTTGTACACTACAACATTGTTTAGCACTCTGATAATACACACATTTAAATTAAATTTCACGTTGTTTTAAGATAAATTGAATTAATTTGAATTGTTTTTCTTAAATAGATAATGCGTAATAAATTCGTAAAAACTTTTAAAAAATCATTAAAAAGAAAAAAGAAAAAGAAATGGAGGTAAGTGATACGATTTGCAAGAAAATATGCATATCAGTTTTTGATTTTTCTTAGCATTATATAAACAATGACTTCTAAAATTCGTCTTGAAAAGGCATTGCTGCCCAATCATCAAACGCGTGTGAAGGATACTAGCTATAGAAAATGTCGAGCACTTACTCATTTTAAGTCGGCGAAAGATTGAAGATGGAGATGATGTTATTCTTTCGTGATGCAGTGTTATATGAAGTAGTATAGCTTTATTATGAATTCCTTTGGGTGAAGATCGCGATATCAGTCGTGGATGCAAGTATGTGTGGTCCTTGCGATCCATTTACCTTAGCTGGCTAGGAAGATATTTAAAATCTTAAATATGCTTACTGTTCACCTTCCAATACATGGGAAATGAGAACTTCATTCTTCAGTTATCAAGCTGTTCCACAGATTTATTCAGACATGCTATACAGGTGTTGTGGCGTTCCTCATTTCTGTCAAAGAAAATGTTGGCGGTCATATCGAGCATTATTTGTTCGAATAAAGGAGTGCAAAGCAAGAGCACCCATAATCGTTGCCTTTTTCACTTATCAGAGGCCTCCATAGCAAGATCTCCGGATGTTATCCACTGGGTTGCACCAAGATTTTATATATATATATGTGTGTGTGTGTGTGTGTGTGTGTGTGTATGTATTTATACATACACACATATGTTTATGTATGTAATCAATACATGTTAATCATCTATATTTTTCAAATTACAAAGAGTTCAAGTACATCCCCTTGCACCGCCCTCATGACTGCCATGTCCGTAGACAAATTTTTAAACTATTTTTTTAGACAAAAATATGCAAATTTTATGTGAAGATTTTTATACAAACCGCATTTCTCAATGACAATTTCTCTTTTTTTATGACTTTTATAATTTTTCAGGAAGTTTTCACGCTTCCGCTATTGGTGTTAAACAGTTTCTTTAATTAACAAACAGACATTTAACGACTTGGTTAATGTAAACTAACCCCTTTAAAACTGAGTGTATTTCATTTATCCAAGTTAAAATGGAAAAACCATACTAAAAACAACAAAATAATAACCATTTAGGTTAACATTATACACATTTATAAGAAAAAGATATCCTTTTTCAAAAAATGTTAGTCGTCAAACAAGAAACAGTTTACTTTTGTAAGATTTATTATACCATAATCATGATTAACTTAAGATGAAATCAATATATTATTGAATTAGGATTCATGTGAAAAACGAATGCAATATCAAACTTTATTTATTGAAAACATTTTATCTAATCTCAAGGCCCATTTATCAGTGTTTTTTCAAAGCAAAATTGCTTATTGGAGAAACCTTAACTCATGAATATACTAATTTCAAAGTCAGCGCTTTCACGCAGTTAATCTCTAAAAATCCTTTTAATAATGATTGATGATTTTAGCTGATTCGGTTCTTCATAGATATTTTTTTTAACTTTTAGTGCTAACTTTAAATTTTGTCCAAATGATCGGAAATTAATCTTGATATTTTAACTCTTATCTATTGGAAGCGGAGAAGTTTCTCATTTATTTGAGCGTATTCTTTTTAAGCTGCTGGAGTGTATAGTGTTTTCTTTCATGGAATCACCAGTGTTAACTTTTTGCCACCAGTGTTTTTAAGATGTATATGTATAGAGTGTACATTTTAAAGTGTATATGTATAGTAGTGTATTAAACTGTTAATGTATAGAGTGTATGTGTAATGGACTTCATAAAAAAAAAAATCTTTTATAAAATCCTAATTCACAGCAGAAACAACGGACTGCACCGACACACGCTATATTAAGGGTACATTCGGCACAGGTTAATGCAATTCAAATTGTAAAAATTTAATTTCTGATTGTCAGCAATTTCAAATATCATATGACTATTTTGGCTGTCTGACATGAGTTATTTCATCACACTAATAACAATTCCAACGATCGTATTTTCTTGTAAAACATTTTACATTCTTCAAATAGTATTGAAAATAAAAGAAGCTAGCTTTAAAAAAAGCCCTGTCAATTGTTCCATCTATTTCTATTCTGTTTCAATTTCAGCAGTTGTGGATTGTTCTCAATTGAAAATTGCGCAGTTAGAATAGGAGTAGGAGTAAATTCATTCTGTAAAACTTATTGTCGTCTTTTAACTTCAGAATACAGAGAAAAGAATTTTTATTCCAGAATGTGTTATTTAAATGAGACTCCTGTACTTAAACTAAGGCACACTAGTGAATAATTTATAGATGTGCAAATTATTTGAATTTTGTGATCCCGAAAATAGCGACGTCATTTCTGCATGGAGTGTAAATTTTAGTTAGGAACAAGAGAAAAAAATATATTCAAGAAGTTTTTCGAAGGTAAAAAAATAGCAGAAAAGTGCGTATCATATGGTTTTCTTGACATAGCTATAGTTCCATGTCCTTTTGACAAATGACCACGGTAATCTAGTCAAATATGCCACGTCCTGGTTTTACCTGCAAAAATTTTTCCTCTTTACATATTTAGAATATTAGAAAATGGGTAATTTTTACTAAGCTATAATAAATTAACATTTATAATAAAAGACACCGGCATATACACATTGCACTCAAACACTCCTTATCAGTGTTTTCTTTGAGGATAATAAACCTAAACTAAATATAGCAAGTATAGTTTAAAAGCTGTATTACCCTGGTACACAGAATTCTCTGTGAATAGAATTCTAAACACGAAAATCTGAACAATCTATATGGTACGAGTTTGGAGACCAGAGCTTACTCGGATAATGATCTCAGCAGTGGATCAAAGTCAGAGCATAATTAATTATGTCTGTCGGAGAGTTAACATGAAATATCATTTGTTAGCATAGTGAAATCCCTCATCCTTACGTCAATATTTGTTGAACAATGAGTTGATTCTAGAGATTAAAACGAGTTTTGAAGAGAATGTAGCTGACCAGCACTTACCGGACTTAGGGCCATTTACGGTATAAAATGGCAAATAAACATTAATAAATGAAAGTAGATTAAAGGCCAATAAACAGATTACATTTAATCGCAGTTGGCCAGTATCAGAAATATATTTATTTTCAATGTATTTCAAATGTGTATTTTATGTTTTCAATCGTGAAATTCAAGGTATTTTGAAAGTTTGTTTTGTAATACATTTTCAAAGTGTTCTATATTTCTGAAACTAAAACTAAAAAGCGTTATTTATCTTATCTCGGTGCACATCTTTGTACACACAGAATATTGTTTTCTGCATGAAATAAACTTCTTTTTTAAAACTTGTGGAAAATAAATTCAAATAGCTTATCTTATAGTTGTTATATCAAATTTTGATTTCTATTCAAATAGAATACTTTACGTTTGCTATACTTATAGAAATATGTATGCACATACACACACATATATGTACAGAATCTTGGCGGTACTTGAAACTCCGAAACCTGAAGATTTTACGCATTTTCCCAACAAAAATTTGTTTTTAGAGAAATCCACTCTCTAACAAGAAGGATTACGCTTGGAGATTCACTTGAAAAAAAAAAAAAAAAGATATAGCTCGGTTATTTCAAAAATAATTGATCAGGGAGCTTATTTTTTAATCTTTTAAAAAACGATAACAGTATTATTTTACAATTATAATGCATACATAATACTGTTCACGTAGAATGACATGCTACATATAATGATTTAATATTAATATTGAAATAACGTACAGAACATGCTGTTAATATTTTAAATGACCTACAAAAGTTATCTCAGAAATAAGGTTTCTGCTCATAATCTTATTTCATTCTAACATTGGTAAATTCCAATAGTACTTCAGGGGTTTCGTTAAGTTAAAAGCTATAAAAATCTAACGCAGTATAGGAATTCCATGTACAATTAATGCTTTGAAAAGTCTTGTTGGTGTCGTCTATAAATTATCTTATTTTTTTCCATTGGGAATTTGTTCTTTCCCACACGTTGCTACATTTGCCTTTTTTCTCCCTCGAGTGCACATTTCAGGCAACTGGTGATAAATGTGCCAATTAAAGGTGCTAAAGTTCTCTTCTAATAATCAAGAGAAGAAATAAGTGCTAAGGAATTATTATCAATCTACCTTCATGGCAGAATAGGACCGACCTCCAGAGTCCATTACCCAAGAGTGGTATTTTTGTATTTGCAATAAGAGTGAAAATTCAAAAATGCTCCCAAAGAAAGAAAGAACGACGAATGACATGTCATCTTTCATAGAGTGGGCCACTCGTCTTCCAAGTGGTTTATGATCATTTTAAAGGGTGTCAAGCACATTTCTATATAGTGAATTATTCCAAAACCTGTCAGTCCTATACATTTGTCTCAAGCATACAGTCAGTCCTATACATTTGTCTTCAGCTACACCTGTAGAGACATATGAAAACACTAAAATAAAAATCTATATTTTATAAATACATAAAATAACTAGGCTTACCTCTGAAATTTTCTGCAATTTGAGGAAAAACTCAATTTATAAAGAAAGACTTGTAGCCAAACTTTCGGCCGCTGCAAGAGAAGTGCGCGCTACGTCTGGTTGTTGTTGTTGTTGTCGTGTCCATAATAGACGACACTATCCATGGAAAGAGGGGTGCCAGTGCCCCCGAGGGGTTTGGACTTCTAGTTTTTGTTCCCTAATTTTGAACCGATTCCAGATGAGGGACCAACCACCACCTGAAATCGGCACCCGAAGAGGTATCGTTTAACAACTTGGAGGACATTGGAGCCACGACCGATTTTACGTGCACCAACTCCCATTAGCGTACACAGTTGCACAGCGGACGAGCCGAGAGGGAGATGACCCTCCGAAGCACTGGCCAAGCCGGATGCTGCTTCACTTGCCGTGTTCTTATGGGAACGGAGTTTAGCGCCCAGACCACGGTACGTCTGGTGGGTTTCACGAAAGTTCACCAATCCTTTCTTCGCCGTTGTGCCATGTTCAGTGCATTGCATACATGCTGCCAGTCACAGTTTGTAACAATTATTGTAATCACATGTCATTATACTTGATTTTGTAAATTAATCATTCTTTGTATGATTTTGCCTAGTGTAACAGCATCACCTTTGACGCCCTCTAGCTGCTTTGTGCTTTATTTCAGATCGTGCGTTCTCTGATGAAAGTTGTTTGTTTGGATGTGTACTATCAATTCTTAAGGTTTTGCAAATCTTTTATTAAACACCCTGTATATTCATTCATATCAACAGTGAACGCATGCTAGAAGTTGTGATGATTCCTACCTGGAGTCGGCAAAAAACGCTTTCACCATTATTATCAGAGTCATATAGTCTCACTATTATAAAGTCACAGAATTCTGTCGCTAAAGGATAATAATGCAATTCTCCCAGGAATAATAACGTTTGCTGCCGAAGAGTGATAATATTAGGCTACATTATGACAGTGGCCTATAACTAGGCCACTGCGCGACCACACTGCATTTTTAAGAGAGTTAATTTTTTAGAGAATTTTTCAGCCATATTTTTTTCCTGCATGCGACCATATTTTTAATAAATGAGCAAGTATATATTGGTTAACCTCGAAAAGTTTCGTCGTTTTCCCTAAATCAGTCTTGATATGCAAAGCAAAGTAGTTGAAAATTCTAAGCGAATTTTAATACTCCGTTGATACCATGCTGTCAAGTATAAAAGTGATATTAATTTTGACTGTTAGATATAAAAAGGATTTTCATATTTGGATTTGGGTAGTTTGGTTCTTCGCTTTCCGCAAGAAAAAAGAAGGAGATTTCTCTGAGCTGAATTTATACGCAATTTATTTTTTGTTCCGCTTGTTATGCTTCAAAAACTTTTATTCCGATAGTTTCCTTTGAAATCGGTTACTTTTTGCGTAGACTGATTTATTCTGCTTGTAGATTTAAAAAAAATGTATATCCGAACTTAAGTGATAATTCATATACAATACAGTACACTCAGTTAAGATTTTTTTTCTTATTTTGAAGATACAACGAAAATAGGGCTCCAAACCCGAAAAGTCATTATTTGTCAACCAATCATAAACTTGTAACTATCCAATTTATATAAAAAAAAGCACAAGGGCTGGACATTTAATGAATGATGTAGTAATTGTTTATATGCAGTTGTCTTTATTTCGCAGAACGTTACAGTGCATGAGTTTAAACGTTTTAGAAACGACGACAGATTGTAATTTGCCACCACCGATCCCCGATTCTTAAAACTTTCATTGGTGTTAAATCGATACAATCTTTCTGGTAATTAATTGTTACTAACAATCATTTGGATACTAATCACGGCCTTAATTTTAATTCCGTTAAATAAAGTTCGTTAATAGAATTTCACCATTTGGAATAGTTCAGTCTTCGTGAAATACTAATAACATAGGAAATGCTAATTTTATTACTGATATTTTTTCACAGTGCTATAAATTTTAAATGAAACATCCCATCTATTAATTCTGGGTTGAATCTTTTTACCTAATACCCCATCGGATTTTGTTTACCGAAAGATGATTGGCTCTCACAAAAAGCTAGTACCATAGGCGAGGAAAGATGCTCTTGAAATCTCATGCCTTCTTTTTGAAATAAATCTGATGTTCATGTTGGAAAAATGTACCGTTCCGAAACTATTGCTGGATAGACACTAGGTTTCTTTTCAACTTTCCCCAGTTTTTACTTTCTTGTGCGAATTAAAAATAAGCAAAAGTGCGAAAATTTTCGGCATTCGGATTTAGAAGGAAAAGTTGATTTTGACAATATCTAAATTCACTCGGACAAGTTTCTACGTGGCATCTCACGATTTATATAAACGTATGTTGGTATTTTTGAGTGTACGATCCATTTTGAGCAAACGACTAGTTTTGAAAAAACATATGTATGAATCCTGCTTAACTCAAAAACGATTACCCGTAGAGTGTCAAAATTTCGTCTTTAAGATTGTTATAACATCTAATTGTGAACCTCTTTTTTCAATAGAAAATCGGCTGGGTGGTTTATTTACAGGGTCACCCAAGATATTTTCAAAGCATTAAGGTCTATGTCTTTAATACATTAAAAGTCGATGGTCAATTATTGTTTGGACTACACCTAAAAATGGTGCCAAGCTAGGCGAATTTTGATGAAATATCGCTAAATTTTGCACCAAAAGTATGTTTCCGAAATTCAACACAGCTTGATGATTTATCTCATATTTGTTGAGGAATCGCCAAACCTTAATATTATTGAAGTATCGTATTTCAGTTTCAAAGGAAATAAGCTTAAATGAAGTGCATAAAAAGTGTACGTAACTTAAAAAGATGTGCAAGGAAGTCGTCTGATGTCAACTGATTTACTTTATTTTTTTATTTATGTTATATTTTATTTTATTTTATTTTTGCTTGTGCGTGTGTGTAGGTACAGACGGGGAGACTGCAGCTTACCATAATTCTTCTGCCATAAATACGAACTTTATACTATACGCTGAAAGACTTCCATTTTACTTCTGAACTGACCATAAAAAGTGATAGTTTAACATTCATGAATTAATTCCTATTTATCAGTTTCGAAAGAGTAAGAAATTTTTATTTAAATTTCAAAGTTATGCAGGATCTTTAAGAGCCGATTATTAATAAAGTAATGCTTGGATTTTCTGACGCTGTAAATTTAAATAGAATCATATTACCGGAGAAAACTGATGATAAGTGTTACGTATTGTTTAGGTAATTCAAAAGAAATCTCTTAGAACAAGTATTTCAAACTTAAAATCCAACTAAGATGCAACAACTGTCATTAATTACAAAAGTAAAACTATATTTTTAAATCGCTTTTTAATTACCGTCAAAGTAGAGAGCGAAATTTTTTCGCCAGGAATACATTTATCTTAAACTAAAAACAAAATATTTTGCGGGCATCTAAACAACGAGATTAAAGGACCAACATGGAATGGGCGGTTGAAATCCATCAATCTTTGCCAGCTAAATTTTGTTTTTGAAGCGATCTTGTTCTGTACTTCAATGTGCTAAGATTTAAAAGAATCCGTACGTGCAGCAGTACTTCCTCATGAAGGAGCAGAATGTTTATTTCTTAAATGAGATATATCTTAATGTAATCCTCCGATAAATATTCAATGCATTAATAAATCATCTATATGGTACATAAGTCACAGTAATGAATTCAGGAGGAAGGTACATGGATCCGTAACTTATGATCACTAATAAAAAAGTCCCGCAGTGGACTGGGCGCTAAACTCCGTTCCCATAAGAACACGACAAGTGAAGCAGCATCTGGCTTGGCCAGTGCTTGGGAGGGACTTCCCTAAATTTTGCTTTTGTTGCATTAAAATCGGTCAACTAGAACCGGAGATACGGAGGTTTCGGTTTCCCATTCAAATATATGCAGTTTCTAGAAATCTCGAGAAATATTGGTCCTAGGCCTTCGGTAACTTCACTTTTGGCGATATTTCTCCAAAAGTCGCCAAGCTTGGCGCCATTTTGGTCATTTGTGCGATTTTACCAATGGAGGCTGTAAACTCGCTTTTGCTGCATTAAAAACGCATAACCTAACATCTCTCTTCTATGACTTAATCAAAATTCCCGCTTTATGTAAAATCTTCGAGAAATAGACTTTTCTCGAAGCTCCTCGTAACTTCTGCCTCCTCTATAAATACCAGAGCGCGCTGCTCCGAGAGTGTAGAGTGTGAGTGGAGCACCCGCAGTGTAGAGTAGCTCCCGTAAAGTGTAGAACAAGCTGTGAGTGAGTACGCTTGCTTTGCTCTGTGATAGAAGCGGTGTATCGCGCTGTTTATGAAGCTTTGAATTTAAGTGCTGTGTGTAAATTCTTGATCGCTGAGTCTTGAGAGACTGTTAGTGTTATCTCTCGTATATTTTCACTGAATTTTTGATAATGAAAGTGATTTAGTTTGTATGAGAAATACAGCATTTGTGAGAGCTTCTGATGTAAGCGGACTGTTAAAAGCACATTACTGTTTAATTGTGCTTGTGAATTTTGTACAGCTGATTGTTCTACGAAGTTCTAGAAGCAATAAAGTTGTCATCCATCCTGACCAGTGGACTTTTTACTAGAACTTTCTACACCAACTGGACTATAGAATGACGAACCCCGGAAACAAGAAGAGTATTCTGCAACAATACATTAGATGTCAAAGAGACAGATTTTCAAAATATATCCTCATAAAAGACGCTAGACGCTCATAAAATGATATAACTATCACAATTTGTGAAACTTCAACAAAAAATTCGGAAATATTCAGTGTTCTCCTATATTTTCTTGTGCTTCGATTCATCTTGCAATATCACTTCATAAAATTTTCAGATTACTTAACTTCATAAATTATTGTGAAGAGGCATTCTGAGTTTTTTCTGCCTCACATAATTTATAGCTTTTCTAATCTGATCAATAACCATGATCTATCTACAATGTAAATATAATTAATATACACTGATTATCCAAACAGCTTAACAAGATAGCTAAATTTAATACGATTTACGAGCTTTAAAATACTTTCATTTAAAGTCCAAGATTTTCCTAAATGATGTTTCAAGTGTTTAAACCAACAAGTTTAGTATTTGTAATGTGATACATTTAATTAAAATACTTTGGTAGATTAGCATGCTTTAATCAAATCGCTACGCTGATATTAAAATTTTATCTCATAAGAGGAATTTAATAACGTTCAGATGCATCTCTTGTAGCTCAAAGAATGCAAAAGCTTCAATCGATATCTGTGCATTTTATAAAGTCAGTAGGTATGTACGGATATTTAAATAATTATCAGCGCATTTTCTAAAATCTGTAGGTTAATATTAGATATGAAGCCTTATTCAAAATATTTTCAAGTACGTTTTATGCGTATATTAATACTGTAAATATAATTACAAATAATGAAATTATTTATTTTACTATACTAAATTTAAAAACTCTGTAGCACTGAAGAGTGTTCACAGATCTCATTTCCATAATGAAAATTGTTTTTTCATTCGCATTATTGGCGTTTCCTGTGCTTACTTCTTAGCTAGTATGCAAGTGAATGTTTCACAATGTATATAATTAATATATTTGTGCTGGAGTGTGTGAGGGCTAAAATGCATCACCTCCAGAATATTTACACCCTTGTGCAAATTAATTGAAACAAAGTATTTTTTTCCTTGCTTTTTAAAATCATCCATATTATTCTTCAACAATCATACTAAAGTACGTTTGAATATGTGTGGGATGAATAAATTCTTCGCCTATCAACAATTTCCACCACTCAGACGGGGTTTGAGAGCACATGCGCAGGAACTTTCGTAGATAGTCTAGCTCCAGCTATGATCACATCAGTTGAGAGTTCACTGTCGTCAGAGATCAGAGACTGGTGTGTCACCGCGAAGGCGTACAAAGATTGTCACTTTGTTCGAACATACTCCAAAGACTTATAGAGATATTTCAAAGACAGTTGGCGTTAGTATTGCAACTGTGAGCCGTATCATAAAACAAAATAAAGAAACAGGATTCATATCACCAAAGTGAAGAGGAAAATGTGGCCAAAAAAAGAAAACAACGCCAAGAGATGACTCGTTTCTACTTACACAAAGTAAAAAATACCCTCGAAAGACTAGTGCTGCACTTAGAGATTTAAAAGAGCATGGGATGAATATTAGCTCATGTACTCGGAGGCGTCTTCTTGCAGCCGGTCGACCAGCCTATCGGCTTGTGAAGAAAGAGTTTCTGACCCAACCAATGAAGAGAAAGCGCTACTTGTGGGCTTTAAAATATAAGAATTGGACAGTTGAAAATTGGAAGAAAGTGCTATTTAGCGACGAAAGCCATTTTTTTTGTCCAAGGCCAGCGAACTCAACATGTGCCACGATCGCCCGGTGAAAGAATTCGGGATTGCCACATAAACCAATTTGTTAAATATCCTCAAAAGAAGATGTTTTGGGGTTGTTTTGGTTACAGTGGGGTTGGTTCTTTGAGGCCTGTTGACGGTATCAATGCTTTCTGAACAATATATTACTATTTTGAATAGCAAGGTTATTCCAGAGTTGAAGAAGCGATACCCTGATGGAACAGGGATTTTTCAGCAGGATTTAGCTCCGTTCCATACATCCAAAATGGTCAAGAAATTCACGTCTGAGAAACAAATTGAGATATTGGAATGGCCTGACATCAACCCAATAGAGAATCTCTGGGATATATGCAAGAATCGCCTATTAAATATGGATTGTACAACTATGGAGAAGCTGCGTTGTTATAAAGTGGCTACCCAACGTCGGGCGAGAACAAAAATAGAAGTTTCGTCAATCGTCCGAAAGACGGTTCTTATGGAAACAAAATTACAAGATAAGTATTTTCATATGTAATTGAAACTGTTTAAAACAGGAACTAAAGGAAGAATTATTGCGGTCGCCCTGACCAAAGTCATTTCGAATTTCACAAATATCTCGATCATCCAGATCGCATTAAGATTTTCTGAAATTTTGATTCTAAGAAGGTGATAACCCCGATCACATAAGAATTGTTCTCATTTTGCATACCAGTTCCTTTAGTACCTGAAGATAATTGTTTTGTTATGGTATACTTATCCATTTGTATACAGTGTTAGTAGTCAGAGTACTACAGAAATATTAAATAGTTAATGCTTGACTTTCAAATTTTGATTATCGATTATCAAATTGCTGATATAGTACTTCGCATTTCAAGTTAATTAATATGATGATGGTTAACATTGCACATTCGAATGTTTTGTAGCTCCCCGCTACATTGATATGAAGAACAATTTTGAATATAAATAAGTTGATTGAGAGCATTTTGAATACTATTAGTGTTCTATTAACCATATTCTGAAGTGTGTTAAGTTTCGATTTTAAAGAATTACATTGGTCTGTATATTATAATAAGCTTAATCGTTGGAAGAATTCTGTGCCAAATTTAAGAACAGTGAATTTTATTTTGATAATAATATTAAAGAATTTATGCCGTACATTTGATTACAAGCATCAGAAACGAAAGTGAAAAGTGTTCTTATTTTGAATTTTGTTTTATTAGTCTGAGTTGCATTTGAATATTTATATTTAAAGTGTATTTAAATTAAGTGCTTTTTGAATGGTTTAAAGTATATAAAATGGTGATCTCTGCAAATTAAATAACATATGTTTGAACCCATTTTAATTTAACCCTTAAGTTTTACGGGTAAATTTTTGTGGAAAAAAACTGTCACGTTCTCATTTTAATATGGCATTCCTAGAAAAAGGGAAGAAACAGGACTTAATTGAACTAGCGGAGGCATTAGATGTCACTATTGGGGGAAATTTTAAAATACTCGAAATAAAGGATGCGATAGTTAAAAGCCCAACGTATGACGCGGAATTTGCGAAAGAGTGTCTGAACCGCATAATAAATGATAGGAAAGAGATCGAGATCGAACAACGTGCTGAGAGAGAGAAGGAACGTGCTGAGAGAGAGAAGGAAAATGAGCGATTGTTTGAATTAGAGAAACTCAAAATACAATCTAGTACTAGTACTACTTCCAATAGTACAGATTCGGTAGCCGTGTTATCTTCCACAGACGTAGACATGCCTAGGTTAGAATTAAGCACATTACTCTCTAATTTTGACCCTAAAACATCCGACATGAGTTTATTTTTAGACTTACTTGAGAAACAGTTGACTTTTTAAAAAGTGCCCTCTTCAAAGTGGGTAGTCTACCTTGTTGGTCTTTTGCCAACTGATATTGCCAAACTAATTGCGAAAGAATCGGCTGACGATGCCCAAAATTATGAGAAAGTTAAAGAAATTCTATTGAGGCGTTTTAAATTAAGTGCTGAGAAATTTCGGCAAATGTTTACCACACACCGTAAAGATCCAGAAAGCACCTGGAGAGATTTTTATTTCGATTTACAAAATTATTTCGATGGTTGGTTTAAAGAGCTAAAAGTTTCTACTTTTGATGAGCTAAAAGACTTAATTCTATCGGATCAAATTAAAAAGAAGGCCCCTCCAGAGTATAAAGAACATTTTTTGGATCACTGGAGTGAATGGAACAATCCCTTGGAACTTGTTGACAAATTAGATTTATATGAGGAAGATAGACAGATTAAAATTAAACATGCGAGTAGGGAGCCTCCCGGATTTCATCGAGATAATTATAAGCATAATAAAAACAGTACTAAAAATGCATCATCGAGGAACAGAGTAAGAAATGAAGATCGGCCAATAGTTAGTTGTTACGGCTGTGGGAAGCCAGGGTTCCTCAAGGCCCAGTGCCCAAACTGCTCTCCCCCTCCTAAAAAAGAATCAGCTGAATTCAGAGCTATTCGTCTTCAGACACTGTCTATTGATGAACCCCAAACAACTCTTTTGAGTGTTAAAATTAATGGAATGAATGGAATTGTGTGTGCTGACACGGGAGCCAGTCACACTATAGCTGGGGAAACATTATATCGCCTTTTGAGAGAACGAGGAACAGAATTTGAGGTTACTACTATGAAAGTAATCCTCGCTGACGGAATCCCACAGGAAACAGACGTTTGTAAGGCCAAAGTCGAAATTGAAATTGAAGGACGTAGGTTCCTCATTACTTTATTTGCCTTACCTGCTGCAAAAGATAACAGAACGCTTTTACGAACAGATTTCTTGTGTAGCGCTGGAATTGTTTTAGACCTTATAAATCATAGTTGGTTTTATCACGACAAACCAGAACAAAAATTTAGCTTTAGTTCCGATGACACTTTTAAATCACCTGAGTGTGTAGAAAATTCTCCGGAAGTTATCACGTTGCGGTTACGAGAAAGTGAGGGAAAACATCTAACCGATGATGAAAGAGGAGAACTAAATAAATTGGTAGGGAAGTATGACGAGATCTTTCGTCTAGGGGAAGACCCGACTCCTGTGATACAACATTACATTGATACGGGAAATAACCCTCCTGTTGCTGTTCCACCATATCGCATGTCTCCCGTAAAGAAAGACATACTTAAGAAAGAGTTAGAGAAACTTCTGCCCAATGGCACAATTGAAGAATGCGAGTCTCCGTATTCTGCACCTGTGGTGCTAGTGCCTAAACCTAATGGTCAAGTTCGACTTTGCGTCGACTATAGGAAGTTGAACTCCATTACAAAAACGGACAAATATCCTCTGCCTAGAATGGATGATTTGCTTCATGAAGCTAAACATACACCGTTCATGTCGACCATAGATTTACGATCCGGGTATAACCAAATTGAAGTAAATCCCTCTGACCGGGATAAAACAGCTTTTGTGTGCCCTTTTGGTACGTATAGATATTGCCGTTTGGACTTAAGAACGCGCCGGCGACCTTTCAAAGACTAATTGATAACTTCAGAAATTCCCTAAAAGAAGTTTTGGTTCTGTCGTACTTAGACGATATAATAATTTTATCTGAAACATTCGAAAAGCATATAGATGACTTAGAAAACGTGTTTTCAAAATTGCGTGAGTTTAAGTTACATGCTAACAGAACGAAGTGTAATTTTGCGTGCAACCGAGTAAAATACTTGGGACATTAAATTACTATTTCTGGTCTTGAAGTTGACCCAGATAAAGTTGCCGCCATCCAAAATTTGCCACATCCCAGAAATTCAAAGCAAGTCCAATCCTTTTTACAAACTTGCTCGTGGTACCGAAGATTCGTACCAAAGTTCTCTGAAATAACTAGGCCCTTAAGTAATCTCACGAAGAAAAATGTTACCTGGAAGTGGGGAGAAGAAGAGGAGAACGCATTTGAAACCCTAAAGCGTTGTCTGATAAGTCCTCCTGTCCTACGACAAAATGACCCAAATAAGCCATACATCTTACGAACAGATGCTAGCAACTACGCTCTTGGAGCAGTTTTGTTACAGGGTGCTGATGCAGACGAACGCCCTATTGAGTATGCAAGCAGGTTACTCACAAAAGCAGAAAGAAATTACTCCACTACTGAAAAAGAGGCTTTAGCCGTTGTATGGGCCTTGAATAATTTCGTGCATATATTGACGGACAAGCAATCACTGTAGTAACCGACCATCAACCCCTTAGATGGTTGATGAAATTGAAATCTCCTACAGGTCGCCTTGCGCGATGGGCTTTACAAGTACAGGCGTTCAACCTGAACATAGAATATGTGCCTGGTAAAAAGAACGTTGTTGCAGACATGTTGTCCAGACCATTTTGCCAGCATAAAGAAGAAACCTGTGAAATTTGTTCTATTACTATTGATCTTCCTACTCGAAGCGTTAAAGAAATTCGGGAAGAACAGTTAAAAGATGAAAATGTTAAGAAAATTATCGAATCTTTAGAACGTGTCGATAAAGATGAAGATTGAGCGAATTGGAGTGAAAGAGGTTATCTCATGAATCAAGGCGTTTTATATAGGTATACTCCCGACGTAGATACAGAAGAAGCCCAGTTAGTGGTGGTGTGTCAAGAAAGAGAAAGAGTACTAAAAGAACATCATGATGCTCCGTCCGCAGGCCATTACGGAATGGAGGGAACGTATGACAGAATTCCAAAGCGGTACTACTGGACTGGTATGCGAAGATACATTACTGAATATATAAAGAACTGTCCTGAATGTTGTCGTTATAAACCTAGCAACCAAAAACCATCTGGACTGTTGCAAACCCCGATCTACAATCAACGATTTGAAACTCTTTCTATTGATCTATTTGGACCGTTGCCGAAAAGCAACGATAAAAGATGGGTGTTCATAGTGGAAGACTGTACAACCAAATGGGTGGAACTGTTCGCACTAACTTATGCCACAGCTAAAGAGTGTGCAATCACGTTAATCGAAGAAGTTTTTCTAAGATACGGACTACCAAGACGTGTCGTCAGTGACAACGGTCCACAATTCATTAGTGCGGTAATGCAACAAGTTTGCTTCCTGTTGAAAATTAAACCGTTTTTAACCCCAGTTTACCACCCACAAGCTAACCTCGTGGAAAGAAAAAACAGAGATCTAAAGCCCCGGTTTTCTATGCTAGTTGGTAACGATCACACAACTTGGTGTGAAAAGTTGCCAGTTATCAGATTCACCCTAAATTCTGCAAAATGCAGTTCTACCGGTCAAACTGCAGCATACCTTATGTTCGGGCGTGAACCACGAACAATAGACGATGTTACCCATGATTTTAGAAGTGTAGTAGAGAATGATAATTTCGTCCCTGAAATCACGCCCTACTTAAAAAAATTTGCGAAGTTTAGCAAACAGGTCCGGGAAAGCATGGAGACCCATCAAGACCAACACAAACAACAGGCGGATAAAAAACGCAGGAAGGCACCCCCCTTAAAAATAGGTGAAAAAGTATGGGTGAAAGTTCATCCTCATAGTGAGTCCAAAAAGAATACAACATCAAAGTCCATGCCAAGGCGTGATGGCCCGTACACCATTTCATCACAGAGATCACCAGTCTCTTATACATTAACTGCTAATGATGATTCTACTCCCATAGGCCCTTACCATGTTTCATGTTTGACCCCCTATGTAGGACCGGAGGCCACTCCCGTGAATCCCCTGCGAGGCAGAGGCCGCCCCAAAAGGAAAGTTCCAGCCCTGCAGAACCGAGCAAATAAACAACGGTCTGCCCCAACAAGGAAACAGCCACCAAGAAAGGCAAGCTGTATGCCGAGGACGACTTATACAGCTTGAGGGGAAGACTGTCACAAACCACCAAACTTTAAACTGTTTTTCCCCCTTCATTCATTCTTTTCTTTTGTCTCGTTGGCAACACTTGTTGCAGAGAGATGATTTTGGTGTGGATGTTCTAAGAGAATGTTAATTGTAACGCGCGCGACTACCTAAATAAATATTTGTTTTGTGATGTTTATATTATGTGTAATTATTTAGTAGCCCCGAGATTATTGAAATATGTTTTAGAAAGGATAGTTGTGCGTTGTTATAAGTACACGTTTATTGAAAGCTGGATTGATCCTACTCAATTTTCATTATTTAGTAAAATATGCCAAGAGAAAGACTTATTATCTTAAGAGTGTCACAACTTGAATACACGTTTCTTTTTTAAAACAATCCACACAAAAGTAAATGTGCATTTTCCGCGATCAAAAACTTCAATAATTTCAGGATTTCATTTTATGTAAAGCTATTGAAATGTGTCTCATGCTTCAAATCTCGAATTAAAAAAATATAGTTCAAAAAACTTTTTAGCCTGCTTATTTAATATATTAATTCTGTTTCCAAGTTTAAAAATGTTTAAAAGTTTAATTCGCTTTTAATACAATCTTGAACAAATGAATGGAGCCCGCAAGCACTTTGATCATTCGGTATTCTAAAAAGGGAACAAAAAAAATTAATGCAAAGAAGCTTTTGCTCTTTAGAATAAAATAAATAGGCCGCGGGACATAGACAATCTTCATTGCGAAAGTTTTTTACAGCGCTTTAAAACCATCGTACAAGAAGGTCTTCGGGGTGATTTAAAATGCTTTTAAATTTAGTAAGAGGAACAGTTGTATCATCATAAAAGATATTTACACTGATATCACTATTGATTTTTATGCTTGCTATAATAGTTGGAGCCGAAACAAAATTAATATTTAACAAAAAAAAACTTCATTAGCATTATTTATCAGAACAGGTTTTAAATGCAAATTAAATTTATCGACTTTTATCTCAATCTCTTTCTGCATATCATTGAAGCTTCTGATTTTATCACCATCTAAAATTTTCTGATATTTTGCATCAGCCAATTTTGGTAGCTTTTCAGTTCTACTTGGCCTTGAAGGAATTTTATTTTCCGTCAGGTATTTTGGGTAGTTTTTAAATATTGAAGGATGAGCACCATCTCTCAGTTGTGGACATTTCCTTGGAATTTTTAAAATCTTACCTTCTCTATCAGGTATTTCATCAATCTTTATAAATATCAGATTCCACAAAATGCTCTGTACACACGACACTTCTTTACGCGGTCTGACCAGTCTGACCACGGCCTGACGCGCGTGACCAGTCTTTACGCGGAATTTTCTTTATCCACAGATTTTTTTTCGTTTTCCCCTTTAGGAAATTTAAATACTGATATATGTCTGCCAGTTTGGTCATAATTCGACGAGCAACTAAGGCACACAGCAACGATCTGGCATTTTTAATTTAAAACGATTTTAAAAATCGCAAACAACGTGGTCTCTTATGAAACAATAACACAACGGGACTGCTAGCCTTCTAGGCATCCCTAGCTCCCGAGATGCAAAGGACGGAAATAGTGACGTCACGTCACGTGACCCGCGTAGCTTCCTTGGCCGGTGTTATTGTCGTCATGTCTGTAGTCAGTCCTTGTTTGGTACATGACGAAAATCTCACCATTTGATAGCGACCTTGGCGAGCTTTGCCGAAACATCGCCAAATTTGACGTAAAAAATAATTACACAGTTCGTATAACTCTAAAACTGTTTGCTGTAGAATTTTGAGTTTTTGTATTTAGAACTAGTGTAACATACAATTCTGCATTTTTTTATTGCAATCGACTGAGTAATTTATTTACAGCGTCAACCAAAAGACTTTCAATACATTAAGATGTGTGGATAGCTTCAATTCATTAACCCAGACAGCACATAAGCTTAAATCAAGCTTGACATTTCCTTGAATTCGACGTATTAATACAAGCTTGACTTTAGCTTGATTTTAGCTTGCAGTGTGCTGTGATGGCACCATCTGTGAAAGAGAATGGACATTAATAGTCTAGCGTTTCTCAAATTTGCTGAAAGTTCGTAAAAGATGTTTTTTATTTTATTACCAGTGCCATATTACCGGCAGGGCAAACGGGGCAACTGCCCAGGGCCTGCAGATTTTAGGGCCCAAAAATCTTACATCTTACACTTTTGTAGTTTTAAAATAAAATTACAAAGGATAAAAAAAAGAAATTCAGAAGTTAAATAATTTTTTTAATTATAAAGTATGAACTATGAAAATAATTCAAATTTACATTTGTATAAATTAATTTAAACTTATTTTTAACTAGCCGCCTCCGGCGACCAGTTGGTTCGCCATCTTAATAAATCTTATTCGTAGAGACTCCTGTTCTTCACCGGCTTCCTTGGCACTCAAATCTCTCAGATTCTGAATGGAATTTAAAATTAAGATGGTTACAAACAGACACGGCCCTACGGTAAGTGTCGTCCTTGCTAATGTAAAACAGACGCCCCCTTTTATGCTACTTAGTTTTTGAGTTCGAAATGACGCCCCTTCGAAGCCGGCGCCCAGATGCGTTGCTTACCGCGTCGGGCCGCCCCTGATTACAAAAATAAGATGGTTAAATGATAAAAACCTGCAAAAAGGAACAAATTATTTTCGTCTTATATTAATTCTGAAAAGCTTCTGGATGTATTGGCTTTTATCAAAAATAGAATGGAAACAAAACTAAGAAAATCTGAAACATTTTCAGATTTTAAATTTCAGACTAAAGCGCTATGTATTAAAAGCGTATTATAATCCATGGGTCTTCCCTATTTTCTTTCCTTATTCCATTAAGTTGGAAAGTATATCATTATTCATGAGTGTGATTAAACACAACTAAATTTGATATTTCTATCCTTTTTCTGGATGTAATACATTAGAAATAGATTGGAAAAGCTGTGCAGAAAAATGCACAATTCGAACTGAAATAAAGTTTAAAAACTCATTCAGGTGTATTCATAATTCAAGTAGCAGAAGCAGGCGATAAATAGCGATTGGCGTTAGAATCACATCTCCTCAAAATCGTATATCAAACATTTTATTTGTTGCCAAATTAAAAAGTTGCACGTTTTAGTCTCGGAAAATTTCCAAATCATATTTTTCTTTTGAGTGTAAAACAATTCATTCCTGCTCTGATTTCACATGCACACGATGTTTTAATTAAAAAATAACCCTACAAATAATGTAAAAAAAATATTCTTTTATTTTTACTTCAAGAGTCTGAATAATTAATAAATTCGCCAAAAATGGAACCTAGATAGCCAAACTCCCCTTCTTTCCACTGCGGGTTACAATTGCGAAATGGCAAGAACAAAAATGATCATTTTGCGACACGTTTTTTATCGATATCTCCTAAAATAATTTGAATTTCGAAAAAATCGCTTCGAGGTGTGTCGCGACCCGTCTTGAAGAATTTACGTACAAAATTTAGTAGGTCTACGATCACCCGTTTCGGAGCTACGATAGACTCAGACAGACAAACGGACAGTTTACATCTTGTTTTATTTATATAGATTCTTCGAAATGCTCTATATCGATATAGCATACCAATATGTAGGAAAATAACTAACCACATTTGTAAAGAGAATTTTTAGAGTTAAAAAATACCAAAATTTCTCAATTATTTGTTACTTTTAAGAAGTATTTACAAAAATGACTAAAGTGTTTGTATTCCATGCATGTTAGCAACTGTGATATAGCATTTCGAAGTAACGTTTAACTGTTTCTTTGGTTTCAGATTACTCAACACAAAATTTGTGTTAAGTAACTAAACCCATTCTTAACACAAAATTTGTGTTAAGAATGGGTAAGATATTTAAAATGCTTTCAGTATGAACCGATCATAATCTTTTTTTTCAGGGGGGGGGTTATTGCAAGGGGCCCAATTTTTTTCTTCTGCCCAGGGCCCACAGTTGTCTTGATCGGGCTGTGTTTATTACGCACAAAACCTGGACATTGGAACACGCAAGGGGAAGGAATGAATAGGATAAGCCCCTGTGAAGTGAAACACGAGGGGAGTTATAGTTTTATTTACATCTAATTAACATTAGTAATTCCATTAACTAATTAATTAGCCCTAAAAATAAATTTTAATATAATTAACACAATTTAGTTAGTTAATATACTTCACTTTATGGGTGGTTCACCATAGAATTAAAAAAAAAAGATTCTATATTTCCAAATATGGAAATTCTTCAAAATAAAATACAATTATACTACGAAATTTTTTTCAAAATCAGTCGTTTGTCTCGATTTTGGACAGCAGTATTGCTCATGCGTGTTGCGAAAGTTTTAAAACGTGTGCTGCTCTTAAGTTTATATTATGTTTATTTCCCTATTAGTAGTCTCTAAATAACACATAACATTATTTTAATTTTGATGCATCCCATGGAAAAATTAAAAAAAAAACAAATAACATATCGCCCACTTATCAATCTGGCCAGAAAACGGCTTGATAATTCACTTTAAACTTTAGTCATAACTGCCCGATACTTAGTAGCTGAATGGATAGCACGCTCGCCTACCAACCGAAAGGTCCCGGGTTCTATTCTAGCCACGGACACTCGATGGAAACAAATTAAATTGAAATTTCAGCGTAGAGGGGAAAATGCGTGTCAAAGTAAACTATGTGGGGCGAGTTCGGCGACCCGTGTATTTAGGAAATTTTTTTGCTTGAAATTAAGCTTGGTATGTCAAGCTTGATTCACGCTTGAAATGTCAAGCTTAATGCAAGCTGGGAAAGTGTAAACTAGAACACTTGATTCAAGCTTGCATTAAGCTTACATGCTTGAAATTTTCAAGCTTAATTCAAGCTTATTGACTTGATAAATCAAGCTTGCTGCAAGTTTGATGCAAGTTTGCTGTGCTGTCTGGGAAAAGTCTGTGATGAATCATTATATTTCGGCTATGACCAAAATATCAATAACTATCTCAATCTTGTCAGCTTTTTTGCAAAATATCGTCCAATTAGGCGCCGAAAACGAATCTTTCAAATTGAAGCCAGCTTGCCGATATCTCAATTATTTGGCTAGCAGATGCTAAATCTTACTGTTACTGCAGTATTTTATCCCTTTCAAGCAAAAACGCTTATATACAAGTGCACCAAAAATATTAAATGATTTAACAGATGTTCAAGGAAGTCATATAGTGTCCACATGAGATTTTATTCTTCTGATCTTTAAAGTGTCTGGTAACAATTACCGCCCACAGAAAGTGTCTGGCAGTATTGATTCAAACTTTGTAACAATATTCTGTACAACATCCGTAAAAATCAGTGAGAATTTAAGTAAAGTTAGTATTATTTTTACGCACCTGTACCAAGTAGTACCTGAGAATTGGCCGTCGGTCCAAGCTAGCAAGTATGCATACGTTTACTGGACGTACTAACACTACTCTATCGTATACATTTTGAGAACGAGAATTTAAGTAAAGTCTGGGTACAGTAAATGTCCTCACATGTACGCACCCAGCGTTTTTTTCATCCGAAAGTCCTCCGGTGTACCAAAATATGCATCACACATTCTTAAACATTAAAATTAATCCCATAAAAGAGACTTAAATTTAGATTGCACCGAAATTTCCGGCTTATAATCCGACGCCAGGGACTTAAAGGGGGGGATCCAGGGGGTCCGAACACACCCCGAAATTTCGATTTCTGTTGACAAAAGGATTATGATGAAGTAAGTGCCTTTGCCAAAAATTCTGCCTTTTCCACCGTTTGGATCCCTTTCGAATTTTTTTTTTTTTCGGTGTGGCCCTGGCCGAGGCAGCAGACAATCTATCGGAGGATAAAAACATTGATTAAGATTATCCGTGGATAACCTAACTATGCTTTAACTAAAAATGTTGATTTTATTTTCCCCGCTGTTTTAAAATTACGATTAGTTTGGTACAAAACCATTCACATTAAAGATGTACTGTCACGTAAGGCCGTACACAGGAGATGGTCCAAGGGATCGGATTTTCTCCTCGCATCCGAAAACGTCTTTTTTTTTGGGGGGGGGGAATAATAGTTGTATTCTTTTTGTGTTTTTGTGAAAAACTTTTCCATTTTCAATGTTTCGAGATTACCCGAGCTTTCTTTCTACAACCCTGCTGTTAGCATATAAATTATCAAATCAAATTGCTGATAAGTAAAAATATTTCCGTGATGTTAGACTAGCTTCAACTATCCATGACACAGCTGGATATTTATAAATACAAATTATATTGCAAGTTCTTTCTAACCGAAACGTTCAACTCGATTCTTTCGGATTATTTTTTGCACCAGAACACAGATTTCAGGTGATTTCAGTCATCTTACTCCGTGGTCGTACACAAGGGAGGCGTTTAAAGAAAATGGACCCCGAGCAGGGGAAGTATACACAATGCTTGATAAATCATAATTTATTTAAATTACCTATTCAAGGGACAGCTAGGGCGTAGAGAAGAAGCACTCAGAGACGTATCAAGTAAAAATTACGGTGGTAGGGAGGCAAACGGTAAGAAGTCAGAATTTTCACAAAAATACTTCATTAGCATTTTAGTAAATAAAATCAAAATTTCGGTGGTGGTGGGGGGGGTTACAATATCTGGACAACCTCCCTCTTAAAGTACTTACTTGTGTGGAGTGTCAGAATACATACCTCCCATGAATCCAACTTTTTTTTTTAATTTAGAGCTTTATACATAAACAACGGAGAGAAAATATTGCAGAAAAATAATTGTAATACATCCTTTGTTTTTTTACAGGAAAAAACTCTCATAATTGCCTTGCCAAGTATTGATATGTTTAAAAGAAATTCTGGCATAATTTATAATTATAATTATTTTTATTACTTCGTTTAATTAACAAAAAACGAACCACACTCTCAAAATAATATGACAATCAGTTTAATTAAACATTCTTTTTTAACTTCAGATCAGCTGCAGTTTTTCACTACCCACATTAGAACATTATTATAAAATTTGGTATCAATGATTTTGAGGGAGGGAACCATTTTCAGTGATGTTCCTCCAGCAACGCCCTTGTTACTTAAAAACAAGCAGACGGTAATGACAGACAGGTTTAAGTGCAACTTTTAAACAGGATTACTTTTAACTACAGAAATACTCGCAATTATGTGTTTCGGAAAGCTAAGATTGTTTATTTATTTTTAATTAAAAAATAGAAGATTTTGGAACATGGCTATTTTGAATACATTAGAACCTCGATTATCCGAACCTCGATTAACCGAAACTCTTCGTTAACCGAAGTCGATTCCTTCTTCAATTTTTTTTTTCCATCAGAAAATTACTTTTCGTAGGAGACTCTTAATCTGGTGAAGTTTCAATAATTAAATTTTGGAAAACTGTCAATATAAAAGACTGCATTTATATGATCAGTGACGCGTGGGAATCTATGCTGCAATCGACACTAAGACGAAGTTGGCGAAAACTTTTGCCGAATTTTTCAATTGGCGCAGATGAAAATGCTACAGAGACACTGTGAAAGATAGTGTTACAGAGTTTTCAAGCCTTTTTAGCACAATGAAAAGTTTTGAAAATTTTGGGGATAGAGAAATCGCAGATAGGTTGAATTGTGACGTGGAAGATGCAGGCTTCCAGTTGCTCAATGATGAGGAATTAATAGCAGAAGTTGGAAAACCTCCGAAAAAAGATGGTGATGAAGATGAGAATGATTCTGGAGTAAATAAGATCAGTAACAATGATGCTTTTGAGTGTTTCTCAAAAGGTGTTCTTTGGTTGGAACAGCAGGAGCAGTGTGATTCCTCTGAAATCATGCTTTTAAAAAAATTTCGGGATAGTGTTGCACGGTAAAGGATGGCCAATTTACACCAGATGAAGCTTCCATTTAAACCATTGTAAGTTTTTGTTTCAGAAATAAATTTATTTTCATTTATAATTTTAATTTTTTAACAGTTAAAATAGTCATAATAACAGTTCAATGGCGATACTACATATTAAACTAGATGTATTGATAAATTCTCGATTATCCGAAAATTTCGATTATCCGAAGTAGGTTTGGTCCCAATTACTTCTGATAATCGACGTTCTACTGTATGTCTAATTTTCAGAGTAGCTGCGCTATTAATGAGGGTAAAGATGATTGGAAAATTAAACACATTCAAAATGATGCAATAAGAATTCAATAAATGTTATAAGTTATTAACACTCCCCCTTTCCTCCACAAAAAAAAAAAGCGTTAAGGAACTTAAGGGATCTCTCCCTGTAAAAATACAGCTGTACAATCCCATGTTATCCTGTTTGAAATGTATTTCACTCATAGAATCTACAACTATCAATATTTTGTTTCACTATTTTATCTTCTATCTAGCTAATGCAATACTGAAAATATTACCTTTTAGGAAAAATACATCCAGAAAAAGTCATATAATTGTATAGAAATTCTTTACATGTTTATTGGGATATACAGTAATTAACAACGCATTTTTTGGCAATAAATCACCAAAAAATGACCAACTTTGGCACTTTTCATTTCACTACCCTCCGGCAACACTTTCAAAGTGTTCGTCGTCTTTTGAATAAAAAAATAAATCCCTGTCTGAAATTAACAGCATTCAAAGAAAACTTTGTACTCTACTATACATTTATAATATCACCAAACCTTATACGTTTCAGGATATTACGAGAAAAAATTATTGAGGCGATACAGAAGACAGTACTTAGAAAACTTCCTAAAGAATTCAGCTACCCGCAAAAGATCTCCAGGTACACTCAGAGCCAGTTGCGGGGGTATATAGGGATATATCCTCACCCGAATTTTTTGGATTAGTGATGCCAAGATTAATGCCATGCATAAATGCCCTGCATAAATTCCTCATGCATAAAGTCTCTATTTAGAGACAAATAAGTTCATATCCCCCTCCCGAGAAATTTTCCTGACTACGCGCATCCGTCTACGAGGGAATACAACTTCGCAGGTCTGATTCCTCGCCAAACATTGGCTACTGAATCTTTCCAACCTGAGCCACACTGCAACCCAAAGCTGTGGATGGAGTGATTTGCTGGAGGATCCAATTATGACTCTTGGACAGTTAAATACTAAGGGTAGAGTTGACAAGGTTGGAAAGGCGTAACTGATAAGGTGGATCTTCGAATGACCCCCCTTTTTTATCCTACTATATAGTTACACTGATCCCTCACTCACTGACGTACTCTCTTGACAGTTCCGGACTACCACTTAGAAATAAAACTTTTACCACCATTACTCCAAGAAGATTAAAAAGTTCAAAAAGATTAGAAAGCACAAAAAGCTTAATAATGTCCACACCGTTTGTACGATCCGCTTAGAAATTTTCATAATCATGTGCGAAGTACAGAAAACAATCTGCGCTACTTTAAAAATATGAAAAGACACCCGTTCCCTACTTTTAAAGCGATTTCCCGCTCATTTCAGTTCCCTTTTATTTCCGAGAGTAAAAAAAGTGAATCATTTGCGTGACAAATACAGCTGTTTCATGTGAAAATGATGTCAAACTATTGGGATCCAATTCGTTTAAAATAGCTTTTAAAGATAACATCTAACATTTTTTCATCATTTTCGTCTGCTTCAAGTATTGATATAAGAGGGTCTGTTTACACAATTCGAAATCTTCCGAATGCGAAAAGTTTCCGCACGTTTTCAGAAGAACATGAAATTCGATTTGAGTATATATAATAAAAATTGAATATAAAGATATTTATTTTAGGTGGACGAAGATGGAATATATTGAGGGTAGACATATTTCCTCCATAACGGGCTTAGATTTCTAGTAGTGAATAGTGTACAATGTACATTTTCTTCATACATATAGGCGTATTGCCAACTCTTGTTGCCTATTTGAAATTTAAAATATTCCGTTCACAGGTTTATTATTCGTTTCTTCAGCATAGAAAAGCAACTTTTCGAAGTTTCTTAGTAAACTAATGTCGTTCCCGCTCTTCGCACACGAAATTTTAAAATAAAAATAAGGCTTTGCCATAATACAATTAAACCACCAGAAAAATAATTTAGAAATAGGTAACCGTACTTACTACACTTTCCATGCAGCTCTTACGTCGTTACACAGGAAACGTGGTCGCGACATTGAGGGTGATTCCCACGATGCCAAGCATAAGCCAAAAGACTTACCTTCTTCCTCCGAACACTCAGAGGATGAAATTGAAATTGATGCCATTGACGCTAACAACTCCGGTCAAACTCCTGAGGCACTAATCTCCGGTACACCTAACGCACCAGTCGACAACCACTTAAATAATGTACATGATGAGAACGTAGACTTAAATGCTATCGGCACAAAACATCGTTTCTTCTGCGAATTCCCCGCAGGGACACATACCACTCACTGTGAAGCAATTTCTAAAATTGTTGGACACCAAGTCCTCTGTAAATACACTGGACAACTTTTCATGATTTCTCTTAAGAATGACCTCAAATTTCGAGAGGTTCAAGCATATCTTAAGAATAACCAAATTGGATGCCAAACCTTTGACCCAAAGCGGCAAAGGCCTATCAAAATGAAAGGTATTCCATCCTCCACACCTAAAAATGAAATTGAGGACTTCCTCACTAACTTGGGCTATGTCCCACTCAACATTGATTTTATTCGTAATAAATTTAAAAAACTACTACCATACTGCGTCGTGGACCTTAAACGCACCTCTAACATAGAGGAGGTCTACAGCTTAACCAATTACCAATACCTTTCCATTACCGTTGAAAAATATCACGGTAATAAAGTTAAAATGTGTCACAATTGCCAAGCATATGGTCACTCCTCGTTCAACTGCACCTTGACCCCAAAGTGCATGAAATGTGCCGGAAATCACTTGATCCGAAACTGCCCCACCAAAGGCAAAGACCCTGTTTGCTGTGCAAACTGTTCGGGGCCCCATGTGTCGATTTACCATGGTTGCCCCAAAAACCCCAAAGATCGACATAAAACTTTGCTACCAAGCCCATTACTCCTACGGCCACTGGTAACAATCCCACCATGCGTCAAAAACTTGCACCCTTCGTCGCACCCCCACCGAGAACTTCTGCATGGACCCAAGTGGGTAGAAAACGCAAACAAAATCAAACCATCTATCTTTTCGATCAACCTGAGACTGATGCTCAGACTCACACTGCAAATACCGTGGAGAATATGATAACCGAAACAGAGCCTGCTCAGAACTCTGTCACCAGCTCTGAAGTAATTCCCACTAATAACACTGACAGCAACAACAAGACAAACAACGTACCTGGTCCTCCGAATTCTTCTAACTTCTATTCTGGTTCTCAAACCACCAAATCTCAACAACCAAACAAGGTTACCAGAAACAACAAAAAACACACTGCCAAAAATACTGGCAAAAAGCCTAAACCTAAAAAGAAGGCTACCCAATCTAAACGCCCTAAGGCTAAAAGTGCTACCACTAATGGTGCCACATCAATTACCTCACTTGTTGAGGTTATTCAAACTATTCGAGAATTAAACGAAATTCTTGATATTCCCTCCTCCTCCGTACACCACGGAAGGCTATTACAGCAGTTCAAGAATATGATGACCCACTGGATAAGGCCTTTGCCCTACTCCAAATCATTGCTGACAAACTAGGCCCCCGAACACGAAGAGACACCAAATGAATCTTAGAATCATCCTGTGGAACGCCCAAGGGCTCCACAGGAAAATCTCTGACCTACGGGACTTTCTTTGACATAACGACACTGAGCTCATACTCATTCAGGAAACCATGTTCCATCCAAATTATAAATACAATATACCTAAATACTCTTTACCACTGCATATATCAAGCCCAAGACTGACTTTCCGGAAACTGATTTCCGAATTCTTCTATCTCGTTGCCCCGATAATATCATTGCGGGTGACTTCAACGCCCACCACTATGCGTGGAATGGAAGATATAATTGCAAAAGAGGCACTAGCCTCCTTAAATTTCTAATTGATGCGCACTCTCAACTGGCATATCCACCTACTCCCACACACTTTTTTACTATTGGATCTTCCACTATAGACCTGATTTTACATCAAGGCTTGTACCAACAAGTAAACTGTATGACTCTTCATTATCTTACATCTGACCATCTTCCGGTGCAATTTGATCTCGATATCAACCTCACACTTAAAGACACCACGAGGATCTCCACCAACTGGAACAGATTTACTGAAACGCTCCTTGACGTTCCTTTTACTGGTCCTACCTTCACTAACTCCCAACAAATAGACTCTGAGGCGACTCGTATCACCACCCTTATTAGTGACGCTTATGCAAACTCTTCCAAAGCCGTAAACCATAGCGCAAATGCCAAGCTCCCCATTTTCATACGGAGACTCATTAACCAACGGAACGCTGCCCGCTTATCCTTCCAACAATCCACACACCGGGCCTTATATCATCGTCTTAGGGCAAAAGTCCGAAAACTCATTCTACAACATTCTCGTCAAAATTGGACGAACTATATTGAGGGCCTATCTGCTACTGATGGTTCTATTTGGAGAGCCATTAGAAAAATCACCAACAAAAAGACCACCTTACCTCCCCTCAAGGACAATACCAGTACCTATGTTACTGACACTGACAAGGCAAATTGCCTGGCCCGATCTTATTCCAAGCAATTCTCTAATGACAACTTTGACCTTACTGCCCACCAACAAAATGTTGATGACACATTAACTGACTTTTTATCTCGTCCTCCTTCATTTAACATTCCACCTGTGATTCCTTCGGAAGTCGCAAAGGTTATAAACAAACTTAACATCAGGAAGTGTCCTCGTCATGATAAAGTATCAAATATGATGTTAAAAAACATCCCTGCGAAAATTCTCCTCCTTTTTACTTTCCTTACCAACGCCATATTTAAGACACATTACTTTCCATTATCCTGGAAAATTGCCATTGACTGTCCCATACCAAAGCCGGGACAAGACATGACTAACCCTTCATCATATAGGCCCATTAGTCTGCTCAGCTCATTGAGTAAGATTACTGAACGCTTATTCCTGAACCGTCTTCACGATTACATCTCAAATCACAACTTTCTACTACCTGAGCAATTTGGCTTTCGTGAGGGCCACAGTACAATTCACCAATTACTCAGAGTTGTAGAAACCGCTTTCGAAGCTATACAAGACAAACAGAAGGCTGCCATACTCCTACTCGACTTGCAAAAAGCATTCGACAAAGTATGGCATAAAGGACTTCTATTCAAACTAACACAGCTTAACATCGCGACGCTTATATACATGTCATTAAAAGCTACCTACTTAACAGAAGCTTTGTTGCCCGTGTTAACGACACAACTTCTGATATATATCCCATTTCTAGTGGTGTCCCTCAGGGCTCGATCCTGGGGCCCTCATTATTCAATTTACATGTTAATGACATCCCAAGATCTCTTGATAATACTCTCGTTTTATTTGCAGACGACACTGCTGTTATTGGCCACTCACCCTACAACACTGTGCTTGCCTATTCTATGCAGACATATAGGCAAAATTGTCGCCTGGATGCGAAAATGGCCCATTAACATCAACCCGAATAAGTTCCAAGCACTGAGTTTTACACATTGCCGCCCTCCTTCACGCCTATTTGTTTGTGGCACTCCAATTGAATGGAGTTCCAAAGTAGTATTGTCTTGGTGTTACCATTGATAAATCGCTGTGCTGGCGGCACCACATCAAAAATGCTACATACAAGATGGTAGCCTCTTTTTCGAAACTTTCTCCCTTCTTCTTTAACTCCAAGATTAGGATACATAATAAAACACTACTATACAAAACATTTGTCCGACCTCCAGCTACATATGAAAAGCGCCTGTATGGGCGTCTTCAGCCAAGTCTAATATAAACGCATTAGAGTCAAAACAAAGCTCTGTACTCAGGAAGATCAGACATGGACATCATTTCATCTCCAACATCAACATTAGAAATGACCTGAAAATACCAACTATGAGAAAACATCTCATGGACCTTACGACGCACTTCTTTGACAACTTACACAAACAGCCAAATGAAATCCTGGCTGAAATCCCCGACTATGATTACCGCGATCCACAACATCGCAAACGCCCTCGGACTGCCTTGGCGTCTCCGGACATCACCTAGCTTCTCACTTTACCTTGCTCGAACATTGTCCCTGTACATATTTGAACATAGATATTTTTGATTTGAATTTCATTCGTCTAGTACTCACTCTCACTGTTGCATCTTATACATCTAATACATTTTCTCACTATATTTACCTGTGTTTTTGTACACCCTCCAAAAAAAGTATTTGAGCAAGAGAGAAATTTCCTACGTTGGTTTCGTATATTAAAAGTTATTTATCATAGAATATGAATTAGGCTACGTATAAATATGACTTTCCATATTTCTATCAAGTTGTGCGTTTTTCAAAAACTCATTTATTATTCGCAAATCTAAAATAGGAAATTTCTCTCTTGCTCGAATACTTTTTTTGGAGGGTGTACATATTGTATATATTGATTTTTGCACTGTTTTCATGGTTCTTATTTGTCTCACTGCTTTCATTTTTGATCCTCACACTGTACGCCATTTCATGAAACTCATGGTCTTACTGAGCAACCCGCCCTATGAAGTTTGGGTTTATACACGGGGGGAGAGTGGGTCAGTCTCCATCATCTTCCAACATTCTTGTTCCTTTCGCGGTTTTCCGCACCCTTGCCTTGCCACAGCTCATTTGTAGGTTTGACAGACTGTTCTTTAATGACATTGACATGCTTATGGCCTTGTCTCTTGGGCTTATTTCATGATTTCGCAAAACTCTCATTTATCATTACACACTGGAGATAAGCGTACCATACGTTAGGTGCTCCTGTAAAATCGAACTTCATGTTATGTCATGCAGTTCTTACGTTACGATCACTTCAAGATCTGAAATAAAACTGGTCTGCTTCCTCGCATACGCTCTGCTCAGACCACACCAGACCACTCGCAGACGAAGATTACGCAGGCGAACTGAATTGGGCTACTGCCTCACATGAAAGTGGAGATTTCAAAAGTAACTCGTCAAATGAACTTTATGCTACTACAAATTTCTTGCTGTAATTGGGACACGATTTCAAAGTGGGAATTGGGTACAGCAGAACTCGGACTATCCGAATCGCTTTCAGGAAAAGAAAATAAAACGGAACGATTCGCAAAGAACATTATCCAGAAGTGCATTAAATTTGATTTCAGTATATATACTAAAAATTTAATATGAAGTTATTTATTTTAGATGCACGAAGATAGAATATATTGAGTGTAGACATATTTTCGTCGAATTATTTTTTTTTCTTGTTCCCGTCGTAATTGCCTCCACAACGGGCTTTGACTTCTAGTAGTGAATAGTGTACAATGTACATTTCCTTCATACATATAAGCATATTCCCAACTTAAGTTGTCCATTTGAAATTGAACATATTCCGTTCACAGATTTATTATTAGTTTCTTCAGCATAGAAAAACAATATTTCGAAGATTCTTAGTAAACTAGTTGCGTTCCTGCTCTTCGCATACGAACTTTCAAAATAAAAATCAGGCTTTGCCATAATTAAATTAAACCTCCAGAAAAATAATTTAGAAATAGGTAACCGTACTTACTACACTTTCCCAAACCGTATTTCTTTTACGATTGCATTACAAAATCTTAAACAATGCTAGTGTGCAGACCGGACACTCGCAGACGAAGGTTACGCAGAGGAACTGATTTGGGCTACTGTCTCCCACTGAAATGGACATTAAAAGTAACTCGTCAAATGAACTTTTGGCTATTACAAATTTCGGACTGTAATTGAATCGCTATTTCAAATAGGGAATTGGGTCATCACCTCCTAGATATAGAAGGCCGGAGAACAGAAACCTTTGCGTCATCAATCGGTCTTCTAAGATGACGTCATCACAGTTTCCATTTCACATTCCATTTCATTCCTATTTAAAATTTCTGGTGGATGATACAAATTTTGGAAAATATCTTTAGTTAGAAATTAAAATTAAAATACCTTTCTGATAAAAAATAATTTATTATGATCTATTTCTATATCAAATTACATAATTAGAGATAGTTATTTTTCCTGTTTGTCGTAAAATTGAATTTTCTGTCTGAAATCATTAAAATGTTTCATTCAGGAGTAAATTCACCACAAACTTTGAATAGTTTTATTTTGTGAAGTTAAATGTGTGTTTGCGTATTTTTAGTTGACCTTAGTGATGACGTAAATGTTTTGTTCTCAGGCATTGTATGCCTAGAAAGTATTGATTGGGTAAAGCAGAACTCTGACTATCCGAATCGCTTTCCGGAAAAGAAAGTAAAACGGAAATGTACTATTAATTCCAAAGAGCATCATCCAGAAGTGCATTAAATTCGATTTGAGTATATAAACTAAAAATTGATAATGAAGTTATTTATTTTAAGAGGACGAAGTTGGAATATATTGAGTGTACACATATTTTCATCGAATTTTTTTTTTCCAGTTCCCGTCGTAATTGCCTACACAACGGGCTTTGACTTCTAGTAATGAACAGTGACGAATGTACATTTCCTTCATACATATAGGCGTATTCCCAACTCAAGTTGTCTATTTGAAGTTTATTCAGTTCACAGATTTATTATTAGTTTCTTCAGCATAGAAAAAACAACTTTTCGAAGCTCATTAATAAATTAGTTGCGTTTCTGTTCTTGGCACACGAAATTTGAAAAAAAAAAAATCAGGCTTTGCGTAATAAAATTAAACCACCAGAAAAATAATTTAGAAATAGGTAACGGTACTTACTACACTTTCCTATGCGATTAATCTCTTTACGATTGTTTCAAGATCTTAAATAAAGGTAGTGTGCTTCCGTGCAACCGCTGTGTTCAGTCCAGAACAAACCACTGGCCGACGACGGATACGCAGAGGAACAAAATTGAGCTACTGCATGTCTTGAAAGTGGACATTACAAAAGTAACTTTTCAAATGAACTTCAAGTTGTAACAAATTTCGGACTGTAATTCTTTCTTGATTTCAAAGAGGGAATTCGGTACAGCCAAACTCCGACTTTCTGAATCGCTTTCAGGAAAACATAATAAAACGGAACTATACTGCGAGTCGCAAAAAGCATGATCCAGAAGAACGTGAAATTCGATTTGATTATATATAATAAAAATTGAATATGAAGTTATTTATTTTCGGTGGATGAAGATGGAATATATTGAGTGTAGACATATTTTCGTCGAATTTTTTTCCTAGTGCTCGTCGTAATTGCCTCCACAACGGGCTTTGGCTTCTAGTAGTGAATAGTGTCCAATGTACATATCCTTCATACATATAGGCGTATTCCCAACTCAAGTTGTCTATTTGAAATTTAACATATTCCGTTCACAGATTTATTAATCGTTTCTTCAGCATAGAAAAACAACTTTTCGAAGCTTCTTAGTAAACTAGTTGCGTTCCTGCTCTTTGCACACGAAATTTCAAAAAAAAAAATCGCTTTGCCATAATGTAAATAAAACCACCAGAAAAATAATTTAGAAATAGGTAACCGTACTTTTTGCACTTCCCTGAGCTGCCACACGTTACGATCGTTTCAATTTCTTAAATAAGCTGGTATGCTTCCGCGCATCCGCTGTATTCAGACCAGACCACTCGCAGACGAAGGTTACGTAGAGGAACTAAACTGGGCTACTGCCTTTCATGAAAGTGGGCATTACAAAAGTAACTCTTCAAATGAACTTTAGGCTATTACAAATTTCGGGCTGTAATTGGATCTTGATTTCAAAGAGGGAATTCGGTACTGCAGAAGTCCGACTATCCCAATCGCTTTCAGGAAATGAAAATAAAACGGAAACGTACTGCGATTCGCATAATAATGATTCTGCCTACGTGCGCTATTGTGTCCTTCCGTCCGCGAAGCTAATGTATGTGCAGTGCGAGCAACGAATTTCCTTTACAGTACGGTACGTACATACTGCAGGTACTAATGTGCAGAAATTGTAAGTGCGCGTAACACCTAAAGACGTTGCCTTTTCATTTAATTAATTTAAAGTTCTTTTTCTTTAAAAATAGTTTTTTCCCTCCTGTTTACAACATACATACACACAATAATTAATTAAAATACATACAAGACGTTATTTTCGGGAAATAAATAAATATATAAATAAACAAGCTTAGTATTTCAAGAATACTACTCAAGAATACTACTCAAGAATACAAGAATAATTGTGAGTATTACTATAGTTAAAAATAATCCTGCTTAAAATTTTCACATAAACCGGCTTGTCATTACTGCCTGCTTGTTTAAAAGTAACAAGTGTGTTGCTTGAAGAACATAAATGAAAGTGGTTCCCTCCCTCAGAAGGCCCAGATATCAAATTTTATAATAAGTTCTTACGCGGTTAGTTAAAAACTACAACTGATCTCCAGATAAAAAGTGAATGCTTAATTTAAGTGATTGTCATTTTTTTTAGTGTAAGGTGTGTTCTTTATCAATTAAACGAAGTGATAAAAAATTTTATAATTATAGATTATTAGCTGAAGTACCCGTTGTTGACGGGTTAGTACTGAAGGCAAATTTCCAAAAAGCACGAACTTTCGTCAGCATTGTAGGAGTACACAGAATGGATGTAGTATGTTGCCAAACTAAAAAAGCGAAGTTATAATTTTTATGTATTGTTAAAGTATTACAGGTTAGAGAGTAATTAAGTAATATCATTTCATTAGCTTTAGTCGTAATTATGTGATGCGCGAATGAATATTTACGCATATTGAAATAATTTTCGCAAAACCTCAAAATATAATCAATATTTTTGAAAAATTGGAAGCCTAGAATTTAAGTTGAGTGACAACCCATCATGTCACCAAATTTCGTTTCATTCCCTTCAGTCTTTATTTCGTGATGCTGAAACAAAATTTCAGCATTTTAAAACGAGTTTTACAAAATCTCATAATGTAATCAAAATATTTTTAAACTTCAAAGCCTATAAATTAATATTAGCAACTAACTATCATATCACCACATTTCGTATTATTCGTATTAGCCGTTATTACGTGATGCTTGAAGACATATAAACGTATTTTGACAGAATTTTCACAAAATCTCAAAATCTAATAAAAATGTTTAAAAATTTGGACACCTATTGTTTATGTTGAGCAACCATCTATCAAGTGACCAAATTTCATGTCATTCGGTTTAGTTATTACGTAATGCGTGAACAAAGATTCACTCAGTTTTAAACGATTTTCGCAAAATCCCGAAATCTGATCGATTTATTTTCAATTAGATGCTTATAGTTTAAGGTGAGTGACTACCTATCATTTCACCAAATACCATTTTTTCAGCTTTGCAGTTATTATGTGATGTGCGAAAACAAATTTACGCAGTTTAAACAATTTTCGCAAAATCTCAAAATCTAATCAAGATTTTTAAAAAACTCGACGACAATGTTTTAAGTTGAGTGACCACCTATCACGTTACTAAATTTCATTTCATTCACTTCAGTCGTTTTTACGTGATGCTCGAACACAATTTTAAGGAGTTTGGAACAATTTTCCCAAAATCTGAAAATCTAATTAAGATTTTTTAAAAATACGCTGCCTAATGTTTAAGTTGAGTGACCACCCATGATGATACCAAATTTCATTTCAATCGCTTCAGTCGTTTATACCTGATGCTCGAACACAAATTTACGCAGTTTGAAAGGATTTTCACAAAACTTCGAAATCAAATCAAGATTTTTTTTAAATTCGACCCCTATGCTTTAAGTTGAGTGACCACCTATCATGACACCCAATTTCATTTTATTCGCTTACGTCGTTTTTACGTGATGCTTAAACAAAAAAGCATCACGGACAGAATGACAGAACGACAGAACGACAAACTTTTTTTTAGGGTCGCATCGGATTCCCGAGTGCTTGAAACGGATAGAAATCGCAAAATTTTTGAATTCCAAGTAATTTAAAGACAAAAGTCTAATATTGTTTATATAGATGTAAGATCTTTTTTAAACATATCAATACTTGGCAAAGCAATTATTGGAGTTTTTCCTGCACAAGAAACAAAGGATGCATTACAATTATTTTTCTGCATTATTTTCTCTCCGTTCTTTATTTATTCAGGTCTATTTTTAAAAAAAATGTTGGATTAGTGGGAGGTATGTGTTCTGATACTCGAAAATTCCCAACTCAAGTTGTCCATTTGAAATGTAACATATTACTTTCATAGATTTATTATCAGTTTCTTCAACATAAAAAAACTACTTTTCGAAGCTTCTTAAGAAACTAGTTGCGTTCCTGCTCTTCGCAAACGAAATTTCAAAAAAAAAAAATCAGGCTTTGCCATAATGTAAATAAAACCACCAGAAAAATAATGTAGTAATAGGTAACCGTACTTTTTGCACTTCTCTGTGCTGCCACACGTTACGATCGTTTCAATTTCTTAAATAAGCTGGTATGCTTCCGCGCATCCGCTGTATTCAGACCAGATCAGTCACAGACGAAGGTTACGTAGAGGAACTAAACTGGCTTACTGCCTTTCATGAAAGTGCGCATTACTAAAGTAACTCTTCAAATGAACTTTAGGCTATTACAAATTTCGGGCTGTAATTGGATCTTGATTTCAAAGAGGGAATTCGGTATTGCAGAAGTCGGACTATCCCAATCGCTTTCAGGAAATGAAAATAAAACAGAAACGTACTGTGATTCGCATAATAATGATTCTGCCTACGTGCGCTATAGTGTCCTTCCGTCCGCGAAGCTAATGTATGTGCAGTGCAAGCAACGAATTTCCTTTACAGTACGGTACGTACATACTGCATGTACTAATGTGCAGAAATTGTAAGTGCGCGTAACACCTAAAGACGTTGCCTTTTCATTTAATTAATTTAAAGTTCTTTTTCTTTAAAATTAGTTTTTTCCCTCCTGTTTACAACATACATACACACAATAATTAATTAAAATACATACTACAAGACGTTATTTTCGGGAAATAAATAAATATATAAATAAACAAGCTAAGTATTTCAAGAATACATAATTGTGAGTATTTCTATAGTTAAAAATAATCCTGCTTAAAAGTTTCACATAAACCGGCTTTTCATTACTGCCTGCTTGTTTAAAAGTAACAAGTGTGTTGCTGGAAGTACATCAATGAAAGTGGTTCCCTCCCTCAGAAGGCCCAGATATCAAATTTTATAATAAGTTCTTACGCGGGTAGTTAAAAACTACAACTGATCTCCAGATAAAAAGAGAATGCTTAATTTAAGTGATTGTCAATTTTTTTAGTGTATGGTGTGTTCTTTATCAATTAAACGAAGTGATAAAAATAATTATAATTATAGATTACTAGCTGAAGTACCCGTCGTTGACGGGTTAGTACTGAATGTAAATTTCCAAAAAGCACGAACTTTCGTCAGAATTGTAGGAGTACACAGATGGATGTAGTATGTTGCCAAAGTAAAAAAGCGAAGTTATAATTTTTATGTATTATTAAAGTATTACAGGTTTGAGAGTAACTAAGTAATATAATTTCATTCACTTTAGTCGTAATTATGTGATGCGCGAATGAATATTTATGCATATTGAAATAATTTTCGCAAAACCTCAAAATATAATCAATATTTTTGAAAAATTGGAAGCCTAGAATTTAAGTTGTGTGTTAACCCATCATGTCACCAAATTTCGTTTCATTCCCTTCAGTCTTTATTTCGTGATGCTGAAACAAAATTTCAGCATTTTAAAACGATTTTTACAAAATCTCAAAATGTAAACAAAATATTTTTAAACTTCAAAGCCTATAAATTCAGATTAGCAACTAACTATCATATCACCACATTTCGTATCATTCGTATTAGCCGTTATTACGTGATGCTTGAAGACATATAAACGTATTTTGACAGAATTTTCACAAAATCTCAAAATCTAATAAAAATGTTTAAAAATTTGGACACCTATAGTTTATGTTGAGCAACCATCTATCAAGTGACCAAATTTCATATCATTCGGTTTACTTATTACGTAATGCGTGAACAAAGATTAACTCAGTTTTAAACGATTTTCGCAAAATCCCGAAATCTGATCGATTTATTTTCAATTAGATGCTTATAGTTTAAGGTGAGTGACTACCTATTATTTCACCAAATACCATTTTTTCAGCTTTGCAGTTATTATGTGATGTGCGAATACAAATTTACGCAGTTTGAAACAATTTTCGCAAAATCTCAAAATCTAATCAAGATTTTTAAAAAATTCGACGATAATGTTTTAAGTTGAGTGACCACCTATCACGATACTAAATTTCATTTCATTCACTTCAGTCGTTTTTACGTGATGCTCGAACACAATTTTAAACGTTTGGAACGATTTTCCCAAAATCTGAAAATCTAATTAAGATTTTTTAAAAATACGCTGCCTAATGTTTAAGTTGAGTGACCACCCATGATGATACCAAATTTCATTTCAATCGCTTCAGTCGTTTATACCTGATGCTCGAACACAAATTTACGCAGTTTGAAAGGATTTTCACAAAACTTCGAAATCAAATCAAGATTTTTTTTAAATTCGACCCTATGCTTTAAGTTGAGTGACCACCTATCATGACACCCAATTTCATTTTATTCGCTTACGTCGTTTTTACGTGATGCTTAAACAAAAAAGCATCACGGACAGAATGACAGAACGACAGAACGACAAACTTTTTTTTAGGGTCGCATCGGATTCCCGAGTGCTTGAAACGGATAGAAATCGCAAAATTTTTGAATTCCAAGTAATTTAAAGACAAAAGTCTAATATTATTTATATAGATGTAAGAACTTTTTTAAACATATCAATACTTGGCAAAGCAATTATTAGAGTTTTTCCTGCACAAGAAACAAAGGATGCATTACAATTATTTTTCTGCATTATTTTCTCTCTGGTTTTTATTTATTCAGGTCTATTTTTTAAAAAATGTTGGATTAGTGGGAGGTATGTGTTCTGATACTCCAGTATTCCCAACTCAAGTTGTCCATTTGAAATGTAAAACATATTACGTTCACAGATTTATTATCAGTTTCTTCAACATAAAAAAACTACTTTTCGAAGCTTCTTAGAAACTAGTTGCGTTCCTGCTCTTCGCAAACGAAATTTCAAAAAAAAAAAATCAGGCTTTGCCATAATGTAAATAAAACCACCAGAAAAATAATTTAGGATTAGGTAAGCGTACTTTTTGCACTTCTCCTGCCGTCGCACGTTACGATCGTTTCAATTTCTTAAGTAAACTGGTATGCTTCCGCGCATCCGCTGTATTCAGACCAGACCACTCGCAGACGAAGGTTACGTAGAGGAACTAAACTGGGCTACTGCCTTTCATGAAAGTGGGCATTACAAAAGAAACTCTTCAAATGAACTTTAGGCTATTACAAATTTCGGGCTGTAATTGCATCTTCCTTTCAAAGAGGGAATTCGATGCATCAGAACTCCGACTATCCGAATCGCTTTCAATGAAAGTAACTAAATATACTAAAAATTGAAAATGTAGTTATTTATTTTAGGTGGACAAGATCTAATATATTGAGTGCAGACCTATTTTCGTCGATTTTTTTTTCTAGTGCCTGTCGTAATTGCCTCCACAGCGGGCCTTGACTTCCAGTAGAGAATAGTGTCCAATATACATTTCCTTCATAGATATACGCGTATTCCCAACTCAAGTTGTCTATTTAAATTTAACATATTCCGTTCACAGATTTATTATTCGTTTCTACAGCATAGAAATACAACTTTTCGAAGCTTCTTAGTAAACTAGTTTCGTTCCTGCTCTTTGCACACGAAATTTCAAAATAAAAATCAGGCTTTGCCATTATAAAATTAAACCACCAGAAAAATAATTTAGAAATAGGTAACTGTACTTATTGCACTTTCCTGTACAGTAGTTTGGGGGCAATCTATTGGACTGGTGATGATCCTGCTGTGTGTCTCTTCCTGTTTTTCCATTCAGTGAGTTTTTGTTTACATCTGTTTGGCAAACTAGATACTGCTGCCGTTATCGCCCTGATGTCCCGGACTGCTCTCAGTAATCAACCAGTGTCTTCCTAGGAAGCATTGAAGGAGTGTTACTGTGTAGCCCCCCCCTTTTTTGCCAAGTCTTTCTTTTTCTGATCCCCACGTAGGGATTCTTCCATTACACTCACCAACTTCTTAAGATGGCTTCTAACAGCTACAGACAAACTTTTGAGCAGCTCTATGCTGACAAAGAGAAAAATAATCTTTATGTTTATTTCATTGGATTCTTAGACTTTGTGGATTCTCTTGTTGCTCAGCAACATCCTATCTTACAGAAATTACCTGACTATGACAAGCAAGTCATGACATTCATTGACACACCTACCACGGGCACCCTTGCGGTGATCCCTATCTTCAAAGAGTATCAAGCTTACATGACGGTACAAACCCACGACGTTTTCAGTCAACTAGGCTTATTTCCGCCATCGTTACACAGGAAACGTGGTCGCGACATTGAGGGTGATTCCCACGATGCCAAGCATAAGCCAAAAGACTTACCTTCTTCCTCCGAACACTCAGAGGATGAAATTGAAATAGATGCCATTGACACTAACAACTCCAGTCAAACTCCTGAGGCACTAAGCTCCGGTACACCTAACGCACCAGTCGACAACCACTTAAATAATGTACATGATGAGAACGTAGACTTAAATGCTGTCGGCACAAAACATCGTTTCTTCTGCGTATTCCCCGCGGGGACACATACCACTCACTGTGAAGCAATTTCTAAAATTGTTGGACACCAAGTCCTCTGTAAATACACTGGACAACTTTTCATGATTTCTCTTAAGAATGACCTCAAATTTCGAGAGGTTCAAACATATCTTAAGAATAACCAAATTGGATGCCAAACCTTTGACCCAAAGCGGCAAAGGCCTATCAAAATTATGATTAAAGGTATTCCATCCTCCACACCTAAAAATGAAATTGAGGATTTCCTCACTAACTTGGGCTATGTCCCACTAAACATTGCGTTTATTCGTAATAAATTTAAAATACTACTACCATACTGCGTCGTGGACCTTCAACGCAACCAAGGCCACCAATCAACATAGAGGAGGTCTACGGATTAACCAATTACCAATACCTCTCCATTACCGTTGAAAAATATCACGGTAATAAAGTTAAAATATGTCACAATTGCCAAGCATATGGTCACTCCTCGTTCAACTGCACCTTGACCCCAAGGTGCATGAAATGTGCCGGAAATCACTTGTTCCGAAACTGCCCCACCAAGGGCAAAGACCCTGTTTGCTGTGCAAACTGTTCGGGCCCTCATGTGTCGATTTACCATGGTTGCCCCAAAAACCCCAAAAATCGACATAAAAACTTTGCTACCAAGCCCATTACTCCTAAGGCCACTGGTAACAATCCCACCATGCGTCAAAAACTTGCACCCTTCGCCACCGGGAACTTCTGCATGGACCCAAGTGGGTAGAAAACGCAAACAAAATCAAACCATCTATCTTTTCGATCAACCTGAGACTGATGCTCAGACTCACACTGCAAATACCGTGGAGAATATGATAACCGAAACAGAGCCTGCTCAGAACTCTGTCACCAGCTCTGAAGTAATTCCCACTGATAACACTGACATCAACAACAAGACCAACAACGTACCTGATCCTGGTTCTCAAACCACCAAATCTCAACAACCAAACAAGGTTACCATAAACAACAAAAAACACACTGCCAAAAATACTGGCAAAAAGCCTAAACCTAAAAAGAAGGCTACCCAACCTAAACGCCCTAAGGCTAAAAGTGCTACCACTAATGGTGCCACATCAATTACCTCACTTGTTGAGGTTATTCAAACTATTCTAGAATTAACCGAAATTCTTGATATTCCCTCCCTCCTAGGTACACTACGAGAGGCTATTACAGCAGTTCAAGAATATGATGACCCACTGGATAAGGCCTTTGCCCTACTCCAAATCATTGCTGACAAACTAGACCCCGAACATGAAGAGACACCAAATGAATCTTAGAATCATCCTGTGGAACGCCCAAGGGCTCCACAGGAAAATCTCTGACCTACGGGACTTTCTTTGCCATAACGACACTGCCCTCATACTCATTCAGGAAACCATGTTCCATCCAAATTATAAATACAATATACCTAACTATACTCTTTACCGTACAGATCGGACGGTCTCTAATGGGCGTACATCTGGCGGTACTGCCATCTACATAAAAAACTCTATACCTCACTCTTTTATTCCAATACCTCTTACATCACTTGAGGCTACTACTGTCATTATACACACCATGCAAGGTGATCTTATGGTCACCTCTGCATATATCAAACCCAAGACTGACTTTCCGGAAAGTGATTTCCGAATTCTTCTATCTCGCTAATATCATTGCGGGTGACTTCAACGCCCACCACTATGCGTGGAATGGAAGATATAATTGCAAAAGAGGCACTGGCCTCCTTAAATTTCTAATTGATACGCACTCTAAACTGGCATATCCACCTACTCCCACACACTTTTTTACTACTGGATCTTCCACCATAGACCTTGTTTTACATCAAGGCTTGCACCAACAAGTAAACTGTATGACTCTTCAACATTTTACATCTGACCATCTTCCGGTGCAATTTGATCTCGATATCAACCTCACACTTAAAGACACCACGAGGGTCTCCACCAACTGGAACAGATTTACTGAAACGCTCCTTGACGTTCCTTTTACTGTTCCTACCCTCACTAACTCCCAACAAATAGACTCTGAGGTGACTCGTATCACCACCCTTATTAGTGACGCTTATGCAAACTCTTCCAAAGCTGTAAACCACAGCGCAAATGCCAAGCTCCCCATTTTCATACGGAGACTCATTAACCAACGGAACGCTGCCCGCGTATCCTTCCAACAATCCAGACACCCCGAGGACCGGGCCTTATATCATCGCCTTAGGGCAAAAGTCCGAAAACTCATTCTACAACATTCTCGTCAAAATTGGACGAACTATATTGAGGGCCTATCTGCTACTGATGGTTCTATTTGGAGAGCCATTAGAAAAATCACCAACAAAAAGACCACCTTACCTCCCCTCAAGGACAATACCAGTACCTATGTTACTGACACTGACAAGGCAAATTGCCTGGCCCGATCTTATTCCAAGCAATTCTCTAATGACAACTTTGACAATGACCTTACTCCCCACCAACAAAATGTTGATGACACATTAACTGACTTTTTATCTCGTCCTCCTTCATTTAACATTCCGCCTGTGATTCCTTCGGAAGTCGCAAAGGTTATAAACAAACTTAACATCAGGAAATGTCCTGGTCATGATAAAGTATCAAATATGATGTTAAAAAACATCCCTGCGAAAATTCTCCTCCTTTTTACTTTCCTTACCAACGCCATATTTAAGACACATTACTTTCCATTATCCTGGAAAATTGCCATTGTCTGTCCCATACCAAAGCCGGGACAAGACATGACTAACCCTTCATCATATAGGCCCATTAGTCTGCTCAGCTCATTGAGTAAGATTACTGAACGCTTATTCCTGAACCGTCTTCACGATTACATCTCAAATCACAACTTACTACTACCTGAGCAATTTGGCTTTCGTGAGGGCCACAGTACAATTCACCAATTACTCAGAGTTGTAGAAACCGCTTTCGAAGCTATAAAAGACAAACAGAAGGCTGCCATACTCCTACTCGACTTGCAAAAAGCATTCGACAAAGTATGGCATAACGGACTTCTATTCAAACTAACACAGCTTAACATCGCTGACGCTTATATACATGTCATTAAAAGCTACCTACTTAAAGAAGCTTTGTTGTCCGTGTTAACGACACAACTTCTGATACATATCCCATTTCTAGTGGTGTCCCTCAGGGCTCGATCCTGGGGCCCTCATTATTCAATTTATATGTTAATGACATCCCAAGATCTCTTGATAATACTCTCGTTTTATTTGCAGACGACACTGCTGTTATTGGCCACTCACCCTACAACACTGTGCTTGCCTATTCTATGCAGACAAATAGGCAAAATTGTCGACTGGATGCGAAAATGGCCCATTAACATCAACCCGAATAAGTTCCAGGCACTGAGTTTTACACATTGCCGCCCTCCTTCACGCCTATTTGTTTGTGGCACTCCAATTGAATGGAATTCCAAAGTAGTGTATCTTGGTGTTACCATTGATAAATCGCTGTGCTGGTGGCACCACATCAAAAATGCTACATACAAGATGGTAGCCTCTTTTTCGAAACTTTCTCCCTTCTTCTTTAACTCGAAGATTGGGATACATAATAAAACACTACAATACAAAATATTTGTCCGACCTTCAGCTACAAATGCAGCGCCTGTATGGGCGTCTGCTTCCAAGTCTAATATAAACGCATTAGAGTCAAAACAAAGCTCTATACTCAGGAAGATCAGACATGGACATGAATTTCCTCTCCAACATCAACATTAGAAATGACCTGAAAATACCAACTATGAGAAAACATCTCATGGACCTTACGACGCACTTCTTTGACAACTTACACAAACTGCCAAATAAAATCCTGGCTGAAATCCCCGACAATGATTACCGCGATCCACAACATCGCAAACGCCCTCGGACTGCCTTGGCGTCCCCGGACATCACCTAGATTCTCTCTTTACCTTGCTCGAACATTGTCCCTGTACATATTTGAACATAAATATTTTTGATTTGAATTTCATTCGTCTAGTACTCACTCTCACTGTTTCATCTTATACATCTTATACATTTTCTCACTATATTCACCTGTGTTTTTGTACACCCTGCAAAAAAAGTATTTGAGCAAGAGAGAAATTTCCTACGTTGGTTTCGTATATTAAAAATTATTTATCATAGAATATGAATTAGGCTACGTATAAATATGACTTTCCATATTTCTATCAAGTTGTGCGTTTTTCAAAAACTCAATTATTATTCGCAAAACTAAAATGGGAAATTTCTCTCTTGCTCGAATACTTTTTTTGGAGGGTGTACATATTGTATATATTGATTTTTGCACTGTTTTCATGGTTCTTATTTGTCTCACTGCTTTCATTTTTGATCCTCACACTGTACGCCATTTCATGAAACTCATGATCTTACTGAGCAACCCGCCCTATGAAGTGCGGGTTTATACACGGGGGGGAGAGTGGGTCAGTCTCCATCATCTTCCAACATTCTTGTTCCTTTCGCGGTTTTCCGCACCCTTGCCTTGCCACAGCTCATTTGTAGGCTTGAGAGACTATTCTTTAATGACATTGACATGCTTATGGCCTTGTCTCTTGGGCTTATTTCATGATTTCGCAAAACTCTCATTTATCATTACACACTGGAGATAAGCGTACCATACGTTAGGTGCTCCTGTAAAATCGAACTTCATGTTATGTCATGCAGTTCTTACGTTACGATCACTTCAAGATCTGAAATAAACTGGTCTGCTTCCTCGCATACGCTCTGCTCAGTCGTGGTGCTCAGTCTGCTCAGTCTGCTCACCACACCAGACCACTCGCAAACGAAGATTACGCAGGCGAACTGAATTGGGCTACTGCCTCACATGAAAGTGGAGATTTCAAAAGTAACTCGTCAAATGAACTTTATGCTACTACAAATTTCTTGCTGTAATTGGGACACGATTTCAAAGTGGGAATTGGGTACAGCAGATCTCGGACTATCCGAATCGCTTTCAGGAAAAGAAAATTAAACGGAACGATTCGCAAAGAACATTATCCAGAAGTGCATTAAATTTGATTTCAGTATATATACTAAAAATTTAATATGAAGTTATTTATTTTAGATGCACGAAGATAGAATATATTGAGTGTAGACATATTTTCGTCGAATTATTTTTTTTTTCTAGTTCCCGTCGTAATTGCCTCCACAACGGGCTTTGACTTCTAGTAGTGAATAGTGTACAATGTACCTTTCCTTCATACATATAAGCGTATTCCCAACTTAAGTTGTCCATTTGAAATTTAACATATTCCGTTCACAGATTTATTATTAGTTTCTTCAGCATAGAAAAACAATATTTCGAAGATTCTTAGTAAACTAGTTGCGTTCCTGCTCTTCGCATACGAACTTTCAAAATAAAAATCAGGCTTTGCCATAATTAAATTAAACCTCCAGAAAAATAATTTATAAATAGGTAACCGTACTTACTACACTTTCCCAAACAGTATTTCTTTTACGATTGCATTACAAAATCTTAAACAATGCTAGTGTGCAGACCGGACACTCGCAGACGAAGGTTACGCAGAGGAACTGAATTGGGCTACTGTCTCCCACTAAAGTGGACATTAAAAGTAACTCGTCAAATGAACTTTTGGCTATTACAAATTTCGGACTGTAATTGAATCGCGATTTCAAATAGGGAAATGGGTCATCACCTCCTAGATATAGAAGGCCGGAGAACAGAAACCTTTGCGTCCTCAATCGGTCTTCTAAGATGACGTCATCACAGTTTCCATTTCACAAAGTAAAGCTATTTCAAATTTCTGGTGGATGATACAAATTTTGGAAACTATCTTTAGTTAAAAATTAAAATTAAAATACCTTTCTGATAAAAAATATTTTATTATGATCTATTTCTATATCAAATTACATAATTAGAGATAGTTATTTTTCCTGTTTTTCGTAAAATTGAATTTTATGTCTGAAATCATTAAAATGTTTCATTCAGGTGTAAATTCACCATAAACTTTGAATAGTTTTACTTTGTGAAGTTAAATGTGTGTTTACGTATTTTTAGTTGACCTTAGTGATGACGTAAATGCTTTGTTCTCAGGCATTGTATGTCTAGAAAGTGTTGATTGGGTAAAGCAGAACTCTGACTATCCGAATCGCTTTCCGGAAAAGAAAGTAAAACGGAAATGTACTATAATTCCAAAGAGCATCATCCAGAAGTGCATTAAATTCGATTTGAGTATATAAACTAAAAATTGATAATGAAGTTATTTATTTTAAGAGGACGAAGTTGGAATATATTGAGTGTACACATATTTTCATCGAATTTTTTTTTCCAGTTATCGTCGTAATTGCCTACACAACGGACTTTGACTTCTAGTAATGAACAGTGACGAATGTACATTTCCTTCATACATATAGGCGTATTCCCAACTCAAGTTGTCTATTTGAAGTTTATTCAGTTCACAGATTTATTACTAGTTTCTTCAGCATAGAAAAAACAACTTTTCGAAGCTCATTAATAAATTAGTTGCGTTTCTGTTCTTGGCACACGAAATTTGAAAAAAAAATCAGGGTTTGCGTAATAAAATTAAACCACCAGAAAAATAATTTAGAAATAGGTAACGGTACTTACTACACTTTCCTATGCGATAATCTCTTTACGATTGTTTAAAGATCTTAAAGGTAGTGTGCTTCCGTGCAACCGCTGTGCTCAGTCCAGAACAAACCACTGGCCGATGACGGATACGCAGAGGAACAAAATTGAGCTACTGCATGTCTTGAAAGTGGACATTACAAAAGTAACTTTTCAAATGAACTTCAGGTTGTAACATATTTCGGACTGTAAATCTTTCTTGATTTCAAAGAGGGAATTCGGTACAGCCAAACTCCGACTTTCCGAATCGCTTTCAGGAAAACATAATAAAACGGAACTATACTGCGAGTCGCAAAAAGCATGATCCAGAAGAACGTGAAATTCGATTTGATTATATATACTAAAAATTGAATATGAAGTTATTTATTTTCGGTGGATGAAGATGGAATATATTGAGTGTAGACATATTTTCGTCGAATTTTTTTCCTAGTGCTCGTCGTAATTGCCTCCACAACGGGCTTTGACTTCTAGTAGTGAATAGTGTCCAATGTACATATCCTTCACTCATATAGGCGTATTCCCAACTCAAGTTGTCTATTTGAAATTTAACATATTCCGTTCACAGATTTATTAATCGTTTCTGCAGCATAGAAAAACAACTTTTCGAAGCTTCTTAGTAAACTAGTTGCGTTCCTGTTCTTTGCACACGAAATTAAAAAAAAAATTGCTTTGCCATAATGTAAATAAAACCACCAGAAAAATAATGTAGAAATAGGTAACCGTACTTTTCGCACTTCTCTGTGCTGTCATACGTTACGATCGTTTCAATTTCTTAGATAAGCTGGTATGCTTCCGCGCATCCGCTGTATTCAGACCAGACCACTCGCAGACGAAGGTTACGTAGAGGAACTAATCTGACCTACTGCCTTTCATGAAAGTGCGCATTACAATAGTAACTCTTCAAAGAACTTTAGGCTATTACAAATTTCGGGCTGTAATTGGATCTTGATTTCAAAGAGGGAATTCGGTACTGCAGAAGTCCGACTATCCCAATCGCTTTCAGGAAATGAAACTAAAACGGAAACGTAGTGCGATTCACAAAATAATGATTCTGCCTACGTGCACTATTGTGTCCTTCCGCCCGCGAAGCTAATGTATGTGCAGTGCGAGCAACGAATTTCCTTTACAGTACGGTACGTACATACTACAGGTACTAATGTGCAGAAATTGTAAGTGCGCGTAACACCTAAAGACGTTGCCTTTCCATTTAATTAATTTAAAGTTCTTTTCTTTGAAAATAGTTTTTTCCCTCCTGTTTACAACATACATACACACAATAATTAATTAAAATACATACAAGACGTTATTTTCGGGAAATAAATAAATATATAAATAAACAAGCTTAGTATTTCTAGAATACATAATTGTGAGTATTTCTATAGTTAAAAATAATCCTGCTTAAAAGTTTCACATAAACCGGCTTGTCATTACTGCCTGCTTGTTTTAAACTAACAAGTGTGTTGCTGGAAGAACATCAATGAGTGGTTCCCCCCCCCTCAGAAGGCCCAGATATCAAATTTTATAATAAGTTCTTACGCGGGTAGTTAAAAACTACAACTGATCTCCAGATAAAAAGAGAATGCTTAATTTAAGTGATTGTCATTTTTTTTAGTGTATGGTGTGTTCTTTATCAATTAAACGAAGTGATAAAAATAATTATAATTAGCATTATAAGAATAGCAACTAACTAATTATAAGATTAGCTATTGCATCTTATACATCTTATAGATTAGCATCTTATACATCTATAAGATTAGCTATTGCATCTTATACATCTTATGCATCTTATACATCTTACTCCAAGATTAGGATACATAATAAAACACTACTATACAAAACATTTGTCCGACCTTCAGCTACATATGAAAAGCGCCTGTATGGGCGTCTGCAGCCAAGTCTAATATAAACGCATTAGAGTCAAAACAAAGCTCTGTACTCAGGAAGATCAGACATGGACATCATTTCCTCTCCGACATCAACATTAGAAATGACCTGAAAATACCAACTATGAGAAAACATCTCATGGACCTTACGACGCACTTCTTTGACAACTTACACAAACTGCCAAATGAAATCCTGGCTGAAATTCCCGACTATGATTACCGCGATCCACAACATCGCAAACGCCCTCGGACTGCCTTGGCGTCCCCGGACATCACCTAGCTTCTCACTTTACCTTGCTCGAACATTGTCCCTGTACATATTTGAACATAGATATTTTTGATTTGAATTTCATTCGTCTAGTACTTACTCTCACTGTTGCATCTTATACATCTTATACATTTTCTCACTATATTCACCTGTGTTTTTGTACATATTGTATATATTGATTTTTACACTGTTTTCATGGTTCTAATTTGTCTCACTCCTTTCATTTTTGATACTCACACTGTACTCCATTTCATGAAACTCATGGTCTTACTGAGCAACCCGCCCTATGAAGTCCGTGTTTATACACGGGGGGAGAGTGGGTCAGTCTCCATCATCTTCCAACTTCCTTGTTCCTTTCACGGTTTTCCGTACCCTTGCCTTGCCACGGCTCATTTGTAGGTTTGACAGAGTGTTCTTCAATGACATTGACATGCTTATGGCCCTGTCTCTTGGGCTTATTTCATGATTTCGCAAAACTCTCTTTTATCATTACACACTGGAGATAAGCGTACCATACGTTAGGTGCTCGTGTAAAATCGAACTTCATGTCATGTCATACAGTAGTTTCTTTACAATAATTTGAAGCTCTTAAAGATGGTGTGCTTCCGCGTATCCGCTGTTTTCAGACCAGACCAGACCACTCGCAGATGAAGGTTACGCGTGGGAACTAAATTGGGCTACTGCCTGTCATGAAAGTGGACATTACAAAAGCAACTTTTCAAATTAACTTCAAGCTATTACAAATTTCCGGCTGTAATTGGATCTTGATATCAAAGAGGGAATTCGGTACAGCAGAACTCCGACTATCCGAATCGCTTTCAGAAAAAGAAAATAAAACGGAAATGCACTGCGATTCGCAAAGAGCATGATCCAGAAGAGCATGAAATTCGATTTGAGTATATATACTAAAAATTGAATATGAAGTTATTTATTTTAGGTGAACGAAGATGGAATATATTGTGTGTAGATATATTTTCGTCGAATTTTTTTTTCTAGTGCCTCGTAATTTCCTCCACAACGGGCTTTGACTTATTGTAGTGAATAATGTCCAATATACATTTCCTTCATAGATATACGCGTATTCCCAACTCAAGTTGTCTATTTAAATTTAACATATTCCGTTCACAGATTTATTAATCGTTTCTTCAGCATAGAAAAACAACTTTTCGAAGCTTCTTAGTAAACTAGTTGCGTTCCTGCTCTTCGCACACGAAATTTCAAAATAAAAATCAGGCTTTGCCATAATAAAATTAAACCACCAGAAAAATAATTTAGAAATAGGTAACCGTACTTACTACACTTTCACGTACAGTACTTTCTGTACAGCAATCTGAAGTCGTTTAAAAAAAGCTGGTGTGCTTCCGCGTATCCGCTGTGTTATGACCAGACCAGTGCCGAGGCCTCCGAGAGAGTAGAAAGAATCCCTACGTTCTATGGGCTTGGGCACTGGTTTCGATCAGCTGTTGATAGAAGATGGGATTTCGTCTTTCTACCGTTAATGCTGCGGTGAAGTGATATAATATTTTCGCACAAAAATTTGCTTTTTTACAAATAAATTTCACTTCCTTTTCTCAAGTATTCTTCAGATACTTTGTTAACCATAATTAATAAATTTTCAGATTAAACTAGAATGTTTTTTAAGAAGTACACTGAATGTTATTGCATATGTTGAAACATACTGCATATTTAAGCTATAATAAATATTAACTGAATTTAATAGCTTTAAATAAACATAGTTTATGACATATTCATACATATATTTATACAAACATAAATACATACGTACATTAACTACAGAACCCTAGAAAACAATTTAACTAATCACATACAAAAAATAATAAAAACTCTGGAGTGTTTTATAAAATAGCTAAAACTGGAAGAATGGAGTATCTTAAAAATTCACATAACATAGACTATTATGTTTGAAATTTTTGTAAATCTATTTTAAGATTAAAATAGTACTTACAGTTGGGCTGAATAAACTTATGATGTTAATACAGACAGCTTGCGTTTTAAAGATTTCGAATATGCGTGTGAATCATTTTCAACTTTCGAATAATTATTAAGAAATATATTAATAAAAATCCAAACACATTTAGATAAATGATGAGTTTTTAAAGTACCACATTCACAAAGTTCACTAAAAATACACATATCTTCTAATTTCTGTTCAGTTAAATCTTTAAGTAATTTCCGCACATTTGGTGTGCTCAAGAAATCAGGCTTTCTTCAAAGAAAGCCAAGAAATCAGGCAGATTTCTTCAAAGTCTTGCAAAATCAAGGTAAATATTTTGTAAACTATCACAAAAACTTTTACAACATCACTGTGAGGATAAGTCAAATGTCCTTTATCAATATTTAAAAGCCATTGTTCTTTCGTAGCAGCAGCAAACTCGCAAATCATCGCTTTCGAACTGATCAGGAAGTTTCTGCAAGAAGCACAATTTATTTTTGATGATATTTTAAAAGCAGCATATCCAGAAAGATAGATAAACACTGGAAGCAATCCTTCTTTCTCTTCATTTAAATTAATATCTATTCCCTATACATCAATATCCGAAGTAGGCTCGATATCCTCAATAGTTTCTTCCTCTTTAAAATCCCCCAAGAATTCTTTTAATGAGAAAGATCCAAATCGTTTTGAATGCAAATTAATGAAGCTCTTAATTTTTTTTCACACTGCAAAACCTGTTCAACTGAAATATTGAAATTTCCTCCACTCATAGCTCTATATTGTCCAAATCTGCCTTCTAACTGGTCGATTTGATATTTTCCTGTTAAAATATACTTCACTCCCTGTTGTAATTGATCTTCAATAATTTCTATAATTTCTTTTGTCGTGTGTATGAAAGAAAAAAATGTTTCGGGAGTTAATTTTCCACTTTTACGACGCTTATATTTTGTTGGAAATGTTTGCCGTGCTTGCAACCACTCTAATACATTTCTTAAATATTGCAGTCTAATGTCTACCAGTGAAGTGAAAGGTACACTATTGCAGTCTAGTTTTTGCGTTCCTTTATTGGGAGTTTTGATATTCATAATCTTCCACCATTTAATGATGATCTCAAGAAACTGAATAGTCCCCTCAAATATTTTCATCAATCATTTTCAAGGCATGAATGTTACTTCCATCAAAAATTTTTAATGAAAGATTTACACTTTGTCTTTCTAAGTTAGACGGGAAGAGAGACTTATGTGTTAGCTTTGAAGCATACTTCATAATTCTGGATTTTTCTTTCAGATAAATATGCCTTAAGTTCTGAAATGAAGCTTTTAAAACTACGTTTCTGTCATGAAAAGAGGGGAAAATAAATGAAATTTCTTCTGTTTCTTGGTTGATCCAGTTGTTTCTAATTTCTTTTAATATATGTACAGAGTCAAATAAGAGAAACATGAAGCATGAATTATCTATTGGATGTGGTATTTTCGGGACCAAAGAGCCACCACACATTGATGACAGCACATTTCTATTTACCCTGTTATTATCTGATATTATGGTTAATAGTTGGTAACCAGAATCATGAAGCAATTTTATGATATTTTTTGTCATATTTAATAATTCCTCTGAATTCATATGTGTGACCGGAAATAATCCAATTACATCTTTATAGCTTGAATATAGAGATGTCAGTATAAAACACTGAATACTTTTAGCTTTCATTCCTTTTTTATTCACTGCAAATCCTTGTATACTTCCAGATACGTATGCAATGCTTGGTCTTATAATTATTTCATCTAATAGTAGATTTACAACTCCTTCATTTGGAGCATTTTTTTTGCACTTTTCTAGTAAATAGCTGCGGCTTTCCATGCCTTCAATACTTGGATTTAGTGAACATACAGACGAAAGTTTTCTCAAGTTCCGCTCATGTGGTAAAATTAGAATATTAGTTTCTAAAATTTCTTTGTAAAATTTAGGCGAATTGATATAAATTGAAAAAGCCCATCCAAGCATAGCGGAGCTGTATCTCCTTGCATTAGGACTTTTTTCCTGGAGCTCTATCTGCTCGTAAAAAAATTTGTACCGTTCTATATCGTCCCCTTTTTCTTTCCTATCATTTATAAAAGTATCTAACATATTTCCAAAAGTATCTAACACATTTTCTATATATACTGGAACATATGTCATTTTCAATTAAATTATTTAAGTACGAAAATAAGTTATCTACTTGAGATAACTTAGTTATGATGCCACATTTTCTTTTTTCAAATAATCCAAAAATTTTATTGCACATTAGTTTTTCACTTTTCACGAAAATTTCAACAGTTAAATCTTCTTTGATTTGGAACTGACATTGAATTTCAAGCGAAAACGCTTTTGGCTTAATTTTGTGAAATTTAACTGATGATTCATCACATACAACATTCCAGTCTTCGTGAACCGTATAGTTTTTTAATAAATATTCGAAGGAGGGAACTTTATTATACATTTCTATCTCAGTTTCTTCTCCCTTTTCTCTTTCTCTTATTTGTTTTCGCCTTTCTTCTGGGTTTTTTCTTTCACATTTATTTTTCAAAAAATATGTCGGAAGGTTTGGAAAGATACACGGGATTGCGCTTTCTGATAATTTGACTCGTTTTCTTAAGACTGTAATTTCAGAACAATCAGGTCGCTTCAGTATGTCTTCCTTTATGATATCTTCACTTCGAAAATGTTTTATACACACAACGCTTGAGTTGGATGGTGTCCAGTCTTTTCTAGGGATATTATGAATCCACTGTCCCATTTTCCCGAGATCCCAGACAGCACGGCAAACTTGCATCAAAATTGCAGCAAGCTTGATTTATCAAGTCAATAAGCTTGAATTAAGCTTGAAAATTTCAAGCGTGTAAGCTTAATGCAAGCTTGAATCAAGTGTTCTAGTTTACACTTGCCCAGCTTGCATTAAGCTTGACATTTCAAGCTTAAAAAAATTTCCTAAATACACGGGGCGCCGGTCGGCGAACTCGCCCCACATATTTTACTTTGCCACGCATTTCCCCCCCTCTACGCTGAAATTTCAATTTAATCTGTTTCCATCGAGTGTTCGTGGCTGGAATAGAACCCGGGACCTTTGGGTTAGCAGTCGAGCACGCTATCCGTTCAGCCACTCAGCCTTGTGCAGCTATGACTAAAGTTTGAAGTGACTTATCAGGCTGTTTTCTCACCAGATTGATAAGTGGGAGATGTGTTATTTGTTTCTTTTATTTTTCCATGGGATGCATCAAAATTAAAATAATGTTATGTGCGATTTAGAGACTCTGCTAATAGGGAAATAAACATAATATAAACTTAAGAGCAGCACACGTTTTAAAACTTTCAGTACCGCAACACTCATGAGCAGTACTGCTGGCCAAAATCGAGACAAAAGACTGATTTTGAAATCAATTTCGTAGTATAATTGTATTTTATTTTGAAGAATTTCCATATTTGGAAATATAGAATGGGTTTACTTACTTAACACAAATTTTGTGTTAAGTAATCTGAAATCAAAGAAACAGATAGTTAAACGCTACTTCGAAATGCTATATCACAGTTGCTAACATGTATGGAATAGAAACACTTTAGTCATTTTTGTAAATATTTCTTAAAACATCAAATAATTGAAATATTTTTTGCTATTTTCTAACTCTAAAAATTATCTTTACAAATGTGGTTAGTTATTTTCCTACATATTGGTATGCTATATCGATATAGAGCATTTCGAAGAATTAAAAATAAGTTTAAATTAATTTATACAAATGTAAATTTGAATTATTTTCATTGTTCATACTTTATAATTAAACAAATTATTTAACTTCTGAATTTTTTTTTATCCTTTGTAATTTTATTTTAAAACTACAAAAGTGTAAGATGTAAGATTTTTGGGCCCTAAAATCAGTAGGCCCTGGGAAGTTGCCCCGTTTGCCCTTCCGGTAATATGGCACTGGTAATAAAATAAAACGCATCTTTTACGAACTTCAGCAATTTTGAGGACGCTAGACAATTAATGTCCATTCTCTATCACAGATGGCGCCATCACTGCGCACTTTGAAAGCTAAAATCAAGCTAGTATCACTTGTCAAGCTCTAATCAAGCTGTATTTAAGCTTGACAATTCAACTTGACTCCTGCAAGCTTGCTGCCAGCTTAAAATGAGTTGAACTGTCAAGCTTGCATTAATACGTCAAATTCAAGGAAATATCAAGCTTGATTTAAGCTTATGTGCTGTCTGTGATCTGACGGGAAATTAAATACCTGGATATTTTCTCCCATTTTATAATTTACTTTACATCCAGGAACACAGCAAGATGAAGGCATGCTTTAAATTTCATTAAATTTGGATTCATAAATAATACATATGTCGGTAGAAAGGCTTTTCAAAAGCTGGGAATTTTTACAACTCTCGTTCAACTAAAGAATACACAGCGAGCGCTTGGAAACTTCAGGAGAAAAAAACAGCTTTACAAAGTACGCAGTACTCTACAAACGTTGATTGTTCACTGATAATACTTAGAATTTCGTCTAAAACTGTATAAACATGTTTTAAACAGGTGGAATGTACAGGTGCAATTTTTTTCTATGTTGCCCCATTCACCTTCCGCCGAATGTATCATCAGCGTGACGTCACAGCGGTGAGATGGATTAGTGCCCAGGCCCATAGAACGTAGGGATTATTTCTCCTCTCTCGGAGGCCTCGCCAGTGCCGACGAAGGTTACGCAGAGGAACTAAATTGGGCTACTGCCTGTCATGAAATTTGCTGTTCTGCTTGCATTTCTGTATTCTGACTGTATTGTGAATTCGTTTTATAACTGGAGACTGTAATACTCTATTATACTCTATGTGCACTCTCTGTATACTCTATGTATACTCTATTTATTTAAAACAATGTTTTTTTATATAGTGTATTAAGATATATGCCATGTATTTGCCTTGATTTAAAATTTATTTTCTCGGGAGAATAATCATATATTACAGCTCTAATAATAAAAAATGAAGAAAACGAATAATTCAAACATATTTTTAATTGTGCACTATTTATAATATTATATGTACATGTACGTACACTTTTTTAAAAGAACTCTGGTGTTTTACCACCAGACCACCTCCTGCCCCCCCCCCCTCAAAAAATTATTATTATTGAATCTGGTGGTGCAGTTACAAAAAACTAATTCCATATTTTAACAACTAAGAATACGCAAAAACTTTGTTAACGTTGTGTATCCATCTACCTACACACACAAACATATATAAAGTTGGACAAGGACAGCTTTCTCACGCGTGTTAAATAACTATTTGAATAAAGTGCTTGAATTTCTATTTGAATGCATTACAATGTATTTGAATGTATTAGAACGCAGGTTTCAAAAATGACTATTTTTAATGTATAAAAGCTATGTTCTGGGCTTTAGGGTAAATAAAATTTTTTTGGGAAGTATGTAGGTACCCGGTTTTGTCCAATAATGTCGCTTATTAGAAAATAAGGCATAATATCTTTCAATTTTGATACAAAATCTTATTCCATAATTTTAAATAATGCTTAAAATCCTTCTTTGTGATAGAGGGAAAAAAGAAAACTACCTTTCTCTAATAGAGAAAAAAAAAGAATTTCCTGCCTGAAAATAACGGGAAAAAACCTGATTCTGTGCTTGAATATAACGGAGAGAAACCGTTTAGTAAGATAACATATGAACGGAAAATAACCGACACTGGATATGGGAAAACGGTTATTTTCCGGCAGCAATGCTGCCAGGAAATGACCATTTATGTCAGGAGCTTTTATAACAGTCATGTTAAAATAAAATTTCTTACGTAATCTATAACTATAATTATTTATTATCATTTTAATATCATTTTAAATGACAAAAAACAAGCTGGACTCCCAAACAACTATGCCAATCAGTTTAATTAAACGTTTTTTTGTTTGTTTGTTTGTTTTTTGTCTTGTGAGTTTCAGGTTATTCACTATCCACATGAGAACTTTCTTGTAAAATTTCAAATGTCTATACTTTTGTGGGAAGAAGCATTTGCATGGACAATCCTCCGATAAAGCCCTAGTTTCGAACCTTCCTTATCTGAATTGCCTTTTTTCTTTAAATCAGTACACTGTGTACATCAGTACTTCTACCTTATCAAATTCAAATGAAGCAGAGTAATCATATAAAAACAGATTTCCTAAATGTTAAATTCTGGGATTGAAACATATTCTAATAAAAAGTGAAAGCTCTGGATCAAAGTAGTGGAATTTGTTGAAGTGTTCATCATACATGTAATCGTTACAGTGAATAAGAGTGCACTCTCTATACTACTCTTTTCCTCTCCATCTTTTTATTACCATTTTTGTACAAATTAATATTTTAGTTACAGTGATTAATTTTATGCTGTTAAAGAAAACTGGTTATTGTACAAGACTTTTTTTCTTCTTTCGAGCATTCCTTATTTAAAATTGTTTCAGTTCAGCATTTTATTCCTCAATATTTATAACATATGGGGGCGCAGCCAGAGGAGGGAACATTTAAATGCATGTCCGCCCACTCTTTTTGCCCCTCTTAAGCTACATGCTTCAGGGCCGTAAACTAATAAAATAAACAGTCTAAAACATTTATAATGCTTCATGCTTCGTGACAGACGCGAAGGGCTCTTAAATAAAGTTTTTTATTCAGTGGTTTAACCGCTCAATTAAAGTTGTAGAAACTATCGTGACTGAGGATGGAATGTACACCCCCTGTGTCTTGAGAAGAAGCAGACAAAAAGAAAATAATTATATGAAACAAAATTCAAACATCGTCTTTTAAATACGAAACGAACTATTGTAGGTTCTCTTTAAGTAACAGAATACAAATATTTCATCTAAACTAAGGTTCGAGAATAAAGACATGATGAAAAAAAATTTCTAAAAACAATTCATTGAGCAAAAAATAATTAAAAAATAAATAAAAATAATGGATATTAAAGAACATACGATACATTGCATGTTTATCAGATACTACGCGGAGAAAAGGTTTACATTTATGAAAACACCTAAATCACCCGTGCAGAAATACAGCCAGTATTATAATTTATGCTATAAATTAGTGTAAAATTCGCCAGTAGTTCTCAGCTTCATAAGTTGTAAGCTTCTCTAGACCAACGGTTGAACGCAAACGCAGCTCGCCGTGAAATTCTATTTAGGAACTTACTTTAAAGATTATAAAAGGACTATGGACCCCGTTATGGACAATAACTTAAAATTACCAGGAATCCATTAACTCA